>ML802061.1:32292-46614 GCA_009831015.1 Picea engelmannii
ACAATTGACAACAATATATATATCAAAACAAAGGGTAATGATTTTCTCATTGTGTTGGTCTATGTAGATGACATCATCTTCGGAAGCAACAATGCTTCATTGGTACAATGGTTTGCTTCTTCCATGCAGTCTGAATTTGAAATGTCTATGATAGGGGAACTGTCATTTTTTCTTGGTCTACAAATTACTCAGAGGTCTGAAGGATTATTTCTTTCTTAGGAGAAATATCTAAGAGAAAAGTTGAAAAGGTTTCAAATGGAAGATTTTAGCAATTTCAAAGGTATCATTTTAGCGATGGTTGCCATATTACCCTTGGCATAAACTGCGTGCATAGCCAGAGAATTGATAGGACGAGACCTATCTCCAGTCATAGTCAACACAAATTCTCCTGCCTCTATTCCTCCTAACTCTGGGAGGAAATATGATCTGTGACGGAGACCATCCCAGGGTCTTTCTGGACCAGTCAATGCCTCTAAAATTGCCTCGTCAGAGGGCAAGACCAAGTCTAAAGAATCAGTAGTGGCAAGGGAACCTTGAGCTCAGGCAGGCTCAAGAACTAGATCTAACTCCTGTGTGGGAGTCGGATCGGGGTCGATGGAAGCTTGCTGGACTATAGAGTATGCAAATTCTGTCACAGACAAGGGCATGGACATGCCATGATGCCTTGTCCTTTCCATCGTGGCTGATGGGGAAGGAAGGATCCACAAATCATTAAAGTAAGTCATGTAGAACGACGACACTGAAAAGATTCCAGCATTAGGCTGGTCGAGGACAACCGATATCATTTTGAAATCGCTGGAAGGAGGTAGGTAATGGAAAGTACCCATGAGATGTGGGCACAAATCAACCCCCACGTTGACGACACCGGGCTATGGGTTATCAATCATTGGGACCGTGGATGCCCTCGATGAAGGGTTAGGTCTGGAGAAGGACAATTGATCAATGGTCACGATTCTTCCCTCATGTGGAAAAAACAAGACCCGAAAAGATGTGGCAACCACTGCATGCATGGCATATGTCCAACTCCTTCCTAATAGGAGGTTGTAGTCTAGAGGCGCATCGACCACTTCAAATTATACGCACACGGTATTCCCTCCTAACTGGATGGGGAAAGAAGGAATGATTCCATGTGGTCTGAAAGAATGATCATTGAAATCCGTAAGAAGAGTATGTGAAGGAGACATAATGGGTTGGCCAATGGCCTTCCAACACGCCAACAACATCATGCATGTCGAGGTGCCCTCATCAACCACCATATAGAAAATATTCTGGGTAGAATATTTTGTGGGGTGAGCCACTACTATCTGAAAAGCGACGTGGTATGGGAGATGAGGCTTCAAGTCGGTTGTATCAAGCATGATAGTTCCCAGATTATATGTTTTAGTGGATCCTAAGGTGGCTAGTAGAGCCTTTCTCTGTGAAGGGCAACTCTGGAGGACCTCCAAAGCAGACATTGCGCAAGGGGTTTGTGACAAATCCTCCACCACATAGTAGTTTTGGGTGGCCCTTGCGTTTGGATTATGTGAAGCCTTATTGAATGCCCCTTTCAGGATGCGTGTCATTGTTTCACCCATCATTCTCTCGATTTGGAGAGGAACATATGTGTTTTCCACTTCTTTACCCTTTTCGGCAGTACTTGGTGTTCTGTAATCATGTTCCCTAGTAGCTATGTGAGATTCACCTTTCAACATATAGATTTTCAAGGTCGAGGGATTACTAAACGACGAAGGGGGTCCCTGACTGCCCCCATCTGCGTTCGCAGAGGCTTGACTTAAATTTTTCCCATGAGGAAATGGGTTCGTTAACATTGCAGGCTACTACTGCACCAATAACTTTTGGGCCTCCGTGAGTCGAGGGAACAGGTGAGTCAGGTGGTCTCCCGCGCAAACGTTGCACAAATACTTCGACTTCTTTATCTCTATGTTTCTCCCACCAACATTATTGGTCGGTTTCTTACCCCCTTACCCTTCTTTCGTTGTTTTTTCTTCCCTTCGGCCTATTGTTTGGCCTTTGGGTTCGTCGATTGCACATTGTGTACATCCGACGTCTAAGCACGGGGAGCAACCGAAATAGGAGTTGGGCTAGACACTGTCCTCTATATCGACAATTGTTGCAATTGGTTTGACAACAGATCAATGGGATTTGCTTGTGTTGAACCAACAATGTCATCAACATGTGGTCCAAACTTGTGTCTGGTCTTATTAAGAATAGACCATGGTGCATCTGGGAAAACCTCGTAAAGAAAACTAGACTAAGAGTAAATCAACTCAAGCTATTGAGCTCTCATTATCACCACTTCCTTCAAAAAGACCCTCGATGTTTCTATGTCCTTGAATAGCCGAGGTACCAAATACTTAAGGAACCATTCCAGCAGGAATGCTGGTGGAACTAGTACTTTAATCAAACTCTTACGGCGCCACCATTCTCGAATGTGATCAGAGATATGGTCAGCCTTTGTCTGCTCAAGTTCGCCAACAGTTCAGTGTCAGCATCATATCTCACAGGTAATTGAAAATGATTTAATAAAACCATTTCAAATTCGCCAAAATTAGAGTATCTTGAGTGGTCAAGCTCGATGTACCATTTCGTGGCATTCCTGATAAGAGTGCATTGAAACAAACACATCTGAATAGAGTCGTCTCTCAAAGAGTTGGACGAGCACCATAAGTGAAAGGTATTCACGTGAACACCTCGATCTTCATTAGGCTTGCCTTCGAAATTTGGAATGTCAGAGGGAAACTTGGTCGCCATAGCAGGCCAACGTGGATCATGACATCTTGGGTCATTCAATAATCTTGACAAGTCTTGCAAATGCAAAGTTGCCATAAACGGTAGATTAGGTTGTTCAGTATGTAGAGCAGGATAGGAGCCTGGGATTTGGCTAGCACCAGGTTGCTAGGAAAATTTAGGTTGTTGGCCCGGGTTCTGGTAAAAACCATGGCCTAGGCTAGAATTTGGATACTGCGCTGGTTGAGACGTCATCGACTGACTCCCATAATAGGACGTTGAGGGATGAGAAGGGATTTATCTCGACATTGTGTTCCAAAGGTTCTGGAAAGGGTTTCCCCTTGCTGATCCTACAGGCATAGTTAATGAGCCTTTCCCGGGGTTCCATTGACCATGGAAGGGGTTTCCCTCGGTTGGCATCCCTGATGAGGGAACTGATCCCTGCCACAGATTCCAAGGTCCTTGAGAAGTGTGTGCTTCTTGTGTCGGAATAGTACCTTGTACGGGATTTTGTGATCCAAAACCAGGGTTGCCCCAAGTCGAGATGACAACTGACGAGAATGCGTTGTTACCAAACGTGTCGAACAAAGAGAACGACAAAGAACCCATTGGTGTGGTATTGGAAGAAGATACTTGATTACCTACTTCGAACAAGTTGTGATTCATGTTCAACCAGGCGGGCTGTTGACAATCACCTCCAAGCAAGGGGGACGACGGAGGTATATGACCCCCGCCGTAAGGGAAAGCATTAAGGGGGATGAGGTCCCCCCCATGGACCCTTGCAAAGGAGCAATAGAGCTCCCTTCCCCCAAACCCAAAGTCTATAGGGTGGAGTAGGTGAGGACCAAGTTCGTGTGAAAGTTGGGGATCCCATATGAAAATGGAGGGCCCATCGTACTCTATGTAAACAGTGCATTGAACGCCCCCATGGACGGAATCAGACCACTTCCCGAGGTAGAGGCGGTCGAGACCATAGTGGCCTAGACCTGCAAAGGTGAGTTAGGAGGTGGAACACGCCCAGTAGTGGTAGTCATAGAGGGAGTATGAGGACTCCCTGATGAAGTAGCAACATTTGCGTCCATCGCTGCTTGCAGAACTATCTGACGCTCTTGATGCGTTACCCTTGGAGGGGCAAGATGTAACAAAAGTGGCAGCGACAAGTTAGTGATTAGAGGGTTGTACAGACAGAGAGCTTCCGCTCCAAGGTCAGAAATAGTCAGTTCCTCCAGAAACGAGTGTTCTCCTCTCGGAGATGGATCGGGTACATTTTCCTTTGGCCTAGTCGCCTCAAAAGACCCTTGCTGGTCTAGTCTTTGCCTTCACGGTGTTGGTGGTGGCTCCAAGTTAACCGGTGGCAGGCCCAAAAGCCTTCGCGACCAATGGAACTCTTGATCTTCCACTATGTGAGAAGATCCATGACACACTAAGGATTTTCTAACATTGAAGACCAAACACAGACTAGAAAAATTTCCTATGAGATGCAGCAAGAAAACCACTATTACTAGTTGGAAGAACAATTACAACAACCAACACTAGAGAAACTTACCGGTGCAAGTGCAACTCAAACATGGAAGCATCCTCTAGGTATACTCTACAAAGCGTGGCTCAATGTCTTCCCTAGGTACCGCGGTATACCCCTGCAGTCACCTGTGTAAGTCCCTAAAATCAAAGGCAACTAGGTTGCCATCTCATGAACAACTACCAAGCAAGTACAGTCGACAGTCGGGTGGACCACAATGAGTAGGGTATCAAGCCCGAAACCTATCGAGGGTATCGAAAGAAAGTGTTATGAAAGATGACTAAGGACCTCAAATGGATTCGAGATCCACAAAGCTCCGTGGAAAATGCAATCAACATAATCCCAAGATAAGTCCTCTATATGTGTTCCTCAGTTATGATTTTTCCGACTTTGGAGGGGTTATCTCCGCTACCTTTCTTCACACGACCTCGTGTTTAACCCCTGTGTTAGAGGGAGGTCCCAGATAATTTCCATGTTACTGGACTTTTTCACTCCCTAGCACAAACTCCTATGTTTGTTTTATATCCTTGAAGAGTTTCCTCTCCAACCTAAATCAAGGCTCTAGCCTAATCTAGTTGATGGACCCTACAAACATGAAAGTCTGATTAATTTTAATTAAGCATTAATTTAAAGTGGTTTATATTAATTCAAAGGAATGGAAATGAAACTGATGGTGTTTGTAAAGAGATGAAAGAGAAGAACAAATGATGGAAACAAAATTACTTCTTCTTCAACAAACAAAGATTTGCAAATTGAAAACTCTTTAACCAACTTTTATATCTAACTTTTCTTTCTAAGATCTTTTAAAAGAAAAACTCTCAACTAAATTTCGCTCGACTACGAGCTACTTAAAGTCTCGAGTATTCATTAAAGACCTTAAGAAACCACTCTTCTTCCTGATAAGTAAAGACAACTAACCTAACTACTTAACCAAACAAGAAACTGAAATCTTTATTTATTTTTTATTTTTTTTTATGCTTCAAAATAAGAAACTTGAAAATGAATTTTTTTATGTTCTTCTAAAGCAAGCAAAAGGGAAAATTAAATACAAGACAAAACCCAAGAAACTAACTTCAGGTCTACTATGGATCGCAGGGAGTCATTGAAAGAACCACAAAGGCTAAAACATAAAAGACTCACGGACTCATCAAAAAAACCCTTTCAACGAAAACATAAGCAATCATTAAAAGATAAAGAAACTGACGTTAAACCTAGGATCAAAGACTGTAACTACAGAGACCATGACTAAATCAAGAAACCCCTGAGAAGTTAGACTTCAATCAGGGAATATGATGACTGCCTCTCCTTGAGAAAAAGGCTTCCTGACACAGGCACGCTATTGACACTTAAGCAACCTATGTATGTACATGGGTTGTCCAAAGGTAGGGTGTGTATGTATGTGGGCAGACCCACTGCAGGCCGCGTACACCTATGTAATTTCTCAAAAAAAGAAAACCAATAGTCAAAGCTAACAAGGCAGGGAGTACTGGTATGGCAGACTAGAATCCCGTAAAGACTCAGTAACTTACAGATAACTCAAAGAGGTAATTAAACCAATTACAACACCCAAAAATATCCTCTAAAAACTCTAGAGGCTCCCCAGTATGTTTGTCAATTCTGCTATAGTGGGAAAACCCCCCTACAGACTACACTAGGGTTCTAAAGTGTAGTCAGAGCTAACCATCTAAAGTCTCCTACTTTTAACAACTATCTCGACAACACCCCACATTCATGCATAAAGTACAAAGTATAGGGATCTGATAGTCTTACCTTAAAATCTGCGTCCGGTGTTGATCCCTTTGCGTTCGGTCGTTTCTCGACTGCAAATATCCTCCCAAGGTTGACCTACATTCACCAAAATACAAACAAGGAACTACGAACATGCATTCTATATACAAATTAGTGGGTTAGATGTCATAACAAAATGTAAATCAGACATGAAGATTAAACACATCATATGGCAGGACAAAAAACATACTTCTTTATATTAATCTCACAGAGTTACTTACAAAATGAGATCGACCACTGCTCCTTGAACCCAGTCCTAGGCTCCTCTTCACCAAGTTCCAACTGCTTCCACGTATCCTTCTTCTCTCACACTTCTCTCTAGAGAATGGGCATAGGCTTATGGATGGGGAAAAAGGCAAGAATAGGGAATTCTGGCTCAAAACTCACAATGTGGCTGCAAATTCTTGGGGCAAGGGGGGAAAGTGAAATGGGTAGAGTTTCATTGTATCTATGTTTCTCCTTGGAATGAGACCCCAACACCTCTTTTTATATGACAAAAATATGGTTATTCGGTTGGGTGACGGGCTATAGGTGGTCAATTGGTTAAGAAACCACCTAATAGCCCATAATCTCAACGAATCCCTTGCAACTTTTTATTTTTTTCAACTTTTGTGGGTATACGCTGGCTGTAATGGTGCAGATAGCGTACGTACGTGGGAAATAGTGGTGCAGGGCATGTACATCTTCAAAAATAATGTTTTTAAGAAGATTTGTTTTGTATTGGCTTGCCAAAAATAGTAAGTAAGATGGCCTGATGCCAGGTATGCATGTATGGTGCAATTTAGGGTTATAACAATATATGATCATGGTAGGTATTACATGCAATCTAAATATTTCTTTCATGAAAACATTTGCAACATTGACTGCTTTAAATGTGGGCATATAGGAATGAAGTGAGTGGCCTTGCTCAATTTGTACACTACAACCATAATGGCATCATGTTGTTTCACTATCTTTGGAAATCCTATGATAAAGTCCATGATTATCACTTTCCATTTCCATTTACGAATGGGTAAAGGTTGCAACTATCCTACTGCATGCTTATGTTCTACTTTAACATGTTGACATTCTAATCATCTTGCAATATAGTCAACAATTTCATTTTTCATTCCAGGCCAAAAGTACTATTTTATTACTGCGGTAATCATTTACTAATAACATGGATGTACTTAGTAAGGTTGCTTATGCATTTCATCCAAGATAAGTCTCCTTAAATCCATTGTATCAGGAATGTACAATCTATCCTTATAGATCATCAATCCTTCTTCAGTGATTTGATAGCCATCAAATTTTTGGTTTTTGTGGCTCTTGTTGTAGGCATTCCTTTACTTGTAGAAAATGCTCATCCTTACCCAAGGGATCTTTTATCCTGGACTACATATTAGATTCAAAAGTGTTGATAGCTTCCAATTGTATAGCCTGCATACTCATGCTAAGTGCATCTGATACCTTATTCTCTTTGCCCTTTATGCGTCCGATTTCAAAATCATACTCATTGATGAATTCTAACCATCTAGCATGTATGGCATTCAAGTGAGTTGGATTGAAAATATGTTTTAATCCATTTTCATCTGTCAACAAAACAAATTTTCTACCCATCAAGTAATGCCACAACATCTTCAATGCATGTATGATGGATGCAAGCTCCAAGTCATGGGTAAAATAGTTCCTTTCACGCTCCTTCAATTTATTGGATTCATAACTTACCACGTGATTATATTGCATAATAAATTCACCCAGTCCTTCCTTACATGCATATGTACACACTGTAAAGTCTTTGGTTGGATCAACAATATTTAGTATCAATGCACTGGTTAGAACATACTTCATCTATTGAAACCTTTCTTCACATTTAGTATACCATAGGAAATTTACTCCTTTATTTTGCAAAGAGGTTATGAGATGGCCAATTTTTGAAAACACCTCAATGAATCTTATGTAGTATCCTACCAGTCCCATAAATGAACTTACATTGGTCACATTCTTCAGAGTGGACTAGTTCATTATAGCCTTTATCTTTTCTGGATCAATTGATATTCCCTGTTATGATATGATGTGTCCCAAATATTGTATATGCCTTTGATAGAAATCATATTTACTAAAATTGGCATACAACTAATGTTCTATTCGTGTCTGCAAAACCAATATTAGATGCTCTTCATTTTTTTCTTTTTATTTAGAGTATATAAGGATACCATTGATAAAGTCCAATACAATCTTATCCAAATATTTGTTGAAAATGTTGTTCATGAGACACATGAATGTAGCCAGTGCATTGGTAAGTCTAAATGGTACCACCATGAACTCATAATGGTTGCAACTTATTCTGAAAGTTGTCGTATGAATATCCTCATCTTTAATCATGAATTGATGATACTCTAATCTTAATTCAATCTTCAAAAATACTTTCTCTCCTAGTATTTGATCGAACATATCATCAATTCAAGGAAAAGTGTACTTATTTTTCATTGTCACTTTGTTCAACTATCTATAGTCAATGCATAATCTAAGAGTACCATCTTTTTTCTTTACAAATATTATAGGTTCTCCCCAAGGATCCACACTTGGTTGGATATACCCTTTGTCTAAGAAATCATGTATTTGCATCTCCAGTTCCAACAATTCAGGTGTACTCATTCTTAATGCAGGAGCATCGCCAGTAAAGCACGAGTGGAAAACAAATCAGTGCACTAGCGCACATTTTTAAGTGATAATTTTGAATTTAAGAAGGCATATCACACAAATACTCTAAAAAGATCGAAATTAAAGAACTTCTTAAATGTTTTGGAGTTGGACGATCGCATGAGATCGATGGGGAATATATTTTCTTTTAATGTGGTAGATTGCAGTACATATTCAAAGCATTTTCTCTTATCTGTCTGTCTCAAAAATTTATTGTAATAAATCCTTAAGTAGTTGAAATCTTTTGTTTCGATAGGATAGCACTAAGGTAGTCGGAGGGAAAACTCTATGAGCCCTCTTGTATAAATAAATGTATTGTTGCCCAAATGAGGTTGTTGATGGTTATTGCTAAATTTTAGTTGAGAGCCGCTGAGAGTTGTATAATTTCTTAATAACATTGTATGAGTTCATGTACATATCATTTGAATGAATATAATAGAGAAGCGTTGTTCCAAATGGTTGTTCTTGTTGTTGTGTCTATCTGAATGAATGAATGGTAGGCTTTCTGTAATTTTGTAATTCTCTGTTATTTCTTGTTCTTATGTTATGAATGAATTTACATGGTTGAATGTATGAATCTATGAGATATTAGATAAGTTTCAATTGTTTCTCTTCTACGAGCCTATGCAAGGAGTGCATAAGTGTCCGTAATGTGTTCATTGATAGAGTTTGTTTCGACTCAGAAGCTTAGAAGAGATAACATGAAACTTTTGTATGCAAGGAGTGCATAAGTGTCTGCAAGGTGTGTGTTGACAAAGCTTGTTTTGACTAGAAAATTTATGGGGGGCAGCTTGAAGGTGTGCATAGGAAGAAACGTACTCAGAGCCATATTGTTCAGGAGGAACAATTGAGCCGCGGAAGGACTGTTGCAAGGAGTGCACAGTCGCCCATCGAGATTCAAGTTGTGGAAGTTTGTCGCAAGGTGTGTGCAGGGTCGATACTTGACTAAGTATCGAAGGAGTCATTATGAGAAGTTCAGAGTGTTGAGGAGGAACAATTCCAAGAGAGATAACTTGGAGCTTTGTATGCAGAGAGTGAGTATTGTCTGCAAGGAGTGTGTGATAGAGTCTTTTGACTCACAAGTCCAGGAGGAATAACTTAAGAGTATTTGTAGAAGAGTGTGAAGAACTGTTGCAAGGTGTGCATAGTCATCCACAAAGAAGCTAAGTCATGGAGAAAACCCATTGCAAGGTGTGCAAAGGGTAAGTTTCGACTAAGTGTCAAAGAAACACTTTGTGGAGTTAGAGGTTTCTAGAAAGGAAAAGAAGCATCCTTCAATAGAGAGGAGTCCTTGAAGATTCTCCAAATTAATGAGCAAGATCCATCCAGGAGGGAGAATAATTATTCTAGACCATCAGATCTGGGTGAGTTGCATGAATATTAACATGGAAGTCCTTTGACACTTCATGTATTGGAGGCACAAAAGTGTTGTAAGAGTGAGGGGTCATCGAAGTTACAAAGTGATCCTAGCCATTGGCAGGGAGGAGGATACGTGCAAACGAATCGTCAAACGGAGTTACGGATCAAAAGTTATAAGTGGTCAAAGTTCAGGTCAAACTTGGTCAAGAAGTCAAGGTGACATGTGTCACCACTGCAAGGGTGACACGTAGCACATTCATATATCTTATGTGGAAAAGTGTTGAGATGGCATGGGATGACATGGCAAGGTTGTATAGGTTGATGACAAACACATGGGTGAATTAGGTTGTGACAAGTGTCAGTTTCATGGGAAAATGTTATGGTACCACGTGGCCCAGTCATGGGCTGTTGTAAGTCTTAAACATGTGAAGTAAAGCAATGCATATAGATTCTTAAGCAAAACATAAATTAATCAATGGCTCATAAACATAGTACACAGATTTACACCAGAAACCCTTAACCGAAAGAAAACCTTTCAACTCTTCATTGTATTAATTTCATTGTTCACCATACCATATATACAATTTTTTTAGGTATTCTGTAGATACCAAAACCCTAATCCCTTAATTCGGGATTAATTTAGAAAAGCACTAAAAATAGCAAAATCTGCTAAAATAGCAAAAACTGCCCAAAACAAATTTTGGGGCGTTGCCCTGAACCCTGTCGGCTCCGGGCAACCACCTGGATTCGAACATTGTGTGTAACCAAGGGGGGGGGGCATACCTAGCCCCCCCTAGGAATCCCCTAGGAAGCGCCCAACGCACACGACACATAAGACAGAGGAAATTAGGATCGTCAAATGCAGTTGTCGAATCTGGCGTGCACACACACACACACATGCAAAGAATATAACACATACCCAACATTCTCCCACTTGTCGTTTTCTTTGCATCCAAGGGTCCACAAGATTATATAGCCAACAATCCAGGGAAACAATGCCCATTGTTACCCTACACTAGGAGAACTTTTTTGTCCTCTCAGACTTTGTCAATGAATCTGCAACATTCTTCAAAGTGTCAGCCTTTTCCAACAACACCTTCTTTTCTTCAACCATGTCTCTCACAAAGTGATACTGAACATCAATATGCTTTGCCTTCGAATGATAAGCTGGGTTCTTTGCTAGGAAGATTGCACTATGACTGTCACAATCTAATCTCACTTCTTGTTGTACCAACCCAATACCTGAACACAATATCTGTAACCATACTGCTTCCTTGCTTGCATGAGCGGTTTCCATGTATTCAGCTTCTATAGTTGAGAGTGCCACTACAACCTGTCTTTTGCTCATCCAACTGATTGCTCCTCCAAATAGGTTAAACACATACCCACTTGTATATCTTCTACGATCTAGATCTCCAAACTAGTCTACATCAACAAATCCATGTATGTCCACCACTCTATCCAATCCTTGTCTTCCTTGGGAGAAAAATCCATAATTGGTAGTGCCACGCAAATACCTGAAGACCCTATTTACTGTTGTCCAATGCTCCTTCCCTGGTTTTGACATATACCTGCTCAAAACTCCCACTGCATGTGCAATGTTCGATCTAGTACAAACCATTGCATACATCAAACTGACAACTACACTGGCATACGGAACATGGGACATGTCCTCTTCTTCTTCCTGTGTATTGGGACACTGATCTGCAGATAAATTTACACCTATAGGAATATGAGCCTTGATCGATTTACTTCCATTCATATTAAACCTCTGCAATATCGTCTAAACATATTTTCTTTGATTCAACAATAGTTTCTTGTTTTCACGATCTCTTTTAATCTCCATTCCTAGAATGAAGTTAGCAACACCGAGATCCTTCATGTCAAATTTGGGGGATAGCTGCGATTTCACCTCCTTGATAACATCCATGTTATTTCCTACCAGCAACATGTCATCAACATACAACACTACATAAATGAAGTGATTACCAACTTGCTTGGATTATACACAGTTATCAACCCTGCTTCTCACAAATCACAATCCAAGGATGTATGTGTCAAACATTTGGTACCACATCCTAGGTGATTGCTTCAAACCATATAGTGTCTTCTTTAGCTTACAGACCAGCTCTTTCTTTCCCTTCACTACAAATCCTTCTAGTTGCTTCATGTAGATTTATTCTTCCAAATCCCCATGTAGAAATGTTGTCTTGACATCCATCTGTTCAACTTCAAGATCAAAAGCAGCATCAATATATAAAAGAAATCTAATAGACGTTAACTTGGAAACATGAGAAAAAATCTCACCAAAGTCAATTCCCTCTACCTGGGAACAATCTTTTGCTACTAACCGAGCTTTGTATTTCTCCACCTTTCCTTTTGCATTAAGTTTCTTCATAAACAAACATTTGCTACCAACAAATTTTCTTCCAGCTGGAAACTCAACTATATCCCATGCCTCATTCTTATCCAAGGCATCCATTTCTTCAACCATGGTCTTCTTCCATAGTTTACTATCCTTTGAATTCACTGCTTCCTTGACAGTCATGGGATCATCATCAATAATAGATAAAGCAAAATTAGAACGAAAATCAGGTGGACTATACCTTTCTGGTTGTGTTCTTTCCCTCATTGATCTCCTCAATACGGGGGTATGAGGTTCTTCTTCTTCTGCTTCATCTTCTTTAGATGATTCAGATTTTGCATAATCCAACTCAAGCTCTATTTTCTCAGGTTTGTATTGTGTTGGTAGGAATCCCTTTTTGGACACATCTTTTACCTCTCTAAAAACAACATCCCAACTATAAACAATCTTCTTAGCTTATGGGTTCCAAAGCTTATAACCTTTCACACCATATTTATAACCCACAAAGATACACTTTTCAACTTTATTATCCAGCTTACTCCTATTTTCCTTTGGAACATGTACATAAGCATCACAACCAAACACTCTGAGATGTTCAAGAGAGGGTGTCTTAACAGTCCATACCTTGCGTGGAGTTTTATCATCCAACACTGATGAGGGTGATCGATTGACCAGGTAACATGTTGTACCCACTGCCTCTGCCCAAAATTATTGTCCTAAATCGACACCACTAAGCATGCTCCTTTCTATTTCCATCAGTGTCTTGTTCATCCTTTCTGCAACTCCATTTTGTTGAGGTGTGTATGGAGTAGTCTTTTGCCTTGCTATACCACACTTCTTATATAATTCTTTGAATTCATTTCCGCAGAATTCTCCACCATTATTTGTTCTCAATACCTTTATCTTCTTCTCTGTCTGATTTTCTACCAGAGCCTTAAACTCTTTAAATTTATCGAATACCTCAGATTTCTTTCTAAGAAAATAAATCCATGTGTTCCTTGAGAAATCATCTATGAATGAAACATAATACATAGATTTACCTAGTGATGGAACAAGCACAGGTCTAAACACATCATTGTGTATCAACTCTAAGTTCTCCTTTGCTCTTGTAGCACCAGATGAGAATCTTACTCGATTATGTTTACCATATATACAATGTTCACATAAATCAAAATCCAGAGTGCAATTAGACATACCTTTAACCATACCTTTACCATGTAGTGTTCGAAGGCACTTTTCTCCAATATGTCCCAGTCTTTGATGCCACAGCATGGTCTTCTTTCCAGGGACAATATTGGTCTTTTATTCTTTATTTATCTGCTCAGGTACAACATAATTGTTACACCCATTAGTACAAGTGCTTCCCAACAACTTGTACAGAGTTCCACAATGAACTCCCCTCATCAACACCATTTCTCCTCGTACCATCTTGCAAGTGTCCTTTCCCAATACAATATCCACTCCTACATCATCCAACTTGCTTACATATATTAGGCTCCCGGGGGAGAGTTCTAATCCTTCCATATTTTAGCAGCAACTTAACCCTTCCACGTCCCATGATTTTGGTTATCGAGTCATCTCCTAGGAATACATCACCACCATCATATTTTTCATATTCATAGAACCACTCCCTGTGAGGAGTCATATGGTATGGCACCTGAGTCGATCAACCATGCATCACGGTCTGCATGTGTACCTGTAGATTCCATGTAAACATCACCTCCTTCTTTAGTGGAGGTTCTCGCCTCTGTGGAAGAGGTACTATCAGATCCCTTTGGTTTATCAACCTTCTTAGACATGCAATCTTTCTTATAATGCCATGTTTTACCTTACTTCCAACATTTCCTCAAATATTTTTCTGGAGATTTAGATCTACCTGTAG
>ML802061.1:46657-65651 GCA_009831015.1 Picea engelmannii
CGAAGACTTACCAGGATTCTTGTCTTGGGTACGACCTCCTACAAATAAAGCATATGTGCTATGACCATCCATGCTTTTTCGCCTCATCTCTTCAGATAACAAGGATGCAACTACATCCTCATACTTCAATGTTTATTGAGTGGTACTACCAATTTCTATAACCAGATTATCCCAATAGTATGGCAAAGAACATAACAAAGTAATGCGCTTATCTTCTTCTGCAATAGTAATATTAACAAAGACAAGTTCACTTACTAGAGTATTAAAGGCATTTAGATGTTCTGTTAGAGAATCTCCATCTTCCATCCTAAGATGGTACAACTTCTTTCGAAGAAAGAACTTGTTTAGTAGGGACTTTGATTGATACAAATCCCCTAACTTATCCCATTGTTCCTTGGTTGTAGATTCTCTTGAGACATTAAACAACACCGAATCTTCCAGGCAGATTTGAATAGTACTCCTTGCTCTTCTATCCAACTTCTCCCAATCTTCCTTCAAAATACCAGTAGGTGGTGTACTAGTAGGTTGTGTACCATTTGTATGTGTGCCAGTAGGTTGCGTACCAGTAGGTTGTGTACCAGGATCCACAATGGTCCATTCTTCTTTTTCTACAGGAAGGTCCTCCATCTTGATCTTCCATAGCTCAATTTTTTTACCGTTGAACTTCTCTATCTCGATTCTAGAAGAGCTTGCCATTCCTTTTTCTACACTCGAATAACCACTGAATAGCTCCCACTAAACCCAGGTTTATCACAGACCCAAGATAAACTTGATCTATCAAGATCGAGCCAAACCATCAACAACAAAGTCATCCCTCTGAAGCCAAAAACGAGCTCTGATACCACATGTAAGTTTTAAACCTGTGAAGTAAGACAATTCATATAGATTCTTAAGCAAAACATAAATTAATCAATGGCTCATACACATAGTACACAAAGATTTACATCGGAAACCCTTAACCAGGAGAAAACCTTTCAATTCTTCATTGTATTAATTTCACCATTCACCATACAATATATACAATGTTTTTAGGTATTCTGTAGATACCAAAACCCTAATCCCTTAATCCAGAATTAATTTAGAAAACTGCTAAAAATAGCAAAATCTGCTAAAAGAGCAAAAACTGCTCAAAAAAATTGGGATTATCAGACGTAGTTGTTGAATCTAACGTGCCCACACACACACATGCAAAGAATATAACACATGCCCAACAGTTTCCATGTGGCACCCCTCCCATGGTTGGAATGTGACAAACTTTATATGACTCCACAAGAGTCGAACTCATGACCTCCCTAGCCCAAAGGCCTTACAATTCCGCGCCAACGAATACACCACTATATATTTCTTGTTTGTAATGTGGTGCAAATTTTATTTAAGTTTAATGTTTCATGTGGGCGCCAAAGGAAAGGGGCTAGGCCCTTGGCCCAACCCCTGTTTATGTGTTAACCCAAGCGACCACGATCCTACCCTCCACCAGATATGGCATTCCAACCGCCGCTATATATAGTTCACCCGCCAAACTTAACCACCCACCAAACTATCCGCCAATTTAGTGCGTGCACCAAAAAATCAATGCAACCACATGCTAAAAACAAAGTCCACAGGTTTCGATCCTAGGACCTTCGCCAACCTACGCGTTAGAATAATATACACCCACCAATGTGCCAAATTACTCCACATATGATAAAGAGTTCTATGATATAATTCAAGCCTTGAAGAAATGCAGACACTACCTTGTTCCATAGGAATTTGTTTTGTATAGCAATAATCAAGCTTTACAATTAATAACCAAACATGAGAAGTAAAATCAAAGACATGCTAAGTGGATAGAGTTTATGCATAATTTCACTTTTCTCATTAAATATATTTTTGGTAATGCTAACAAAGTTGTTGATGCATTGAGTAGGAGATGTCTGATTATACATGAATTTCAAGTGAAAACCTTAGGGTTTGAACACCTTAAGGAGAGGTATTATGATGATCCAAATTTTGAAGAGGCATATGAAGCATGTGCAAATCTTGTGCTCAGAGACAGAAGCCAGTGGACAGAGTATCTAATTCAAGATGGATTGTTGTTTAAATGTTTCCAGTTGTGCATACCAAAGTGCTCGATGAGAGAAAATCTGTTGAAGGAAAAATATAGTGGGGGTCTAGCAGGACATTTTGGCCATGAAAAGACATTTGCACAGTTGAGCAGTTCATACTATTGGCCAAGTATGAGAGTAGAGGTGAGGAAATTTGTGAATAAATGTAAGATTTTCTAGTATGCAAAAGGAAAGAGATAGAACATTGGATTGTATCAACCATTGCCTATTCCAGATAAGCCTTGGGATGCAATTGTAAGTTTTAAACTTGTGAAGTAAAGCAATGTATATAGATTCTTAAGCAAAACATAAATTAATCAATGGCTCATACACATAGTACACAGAGATTTATATCGGAAACCCTCAATCGGGGAAAACCTTTCTTATTTTCATTATATCGAATTTCACCATTCACCATACAATATATACAATGTTTTTAGGTATTTAGTAGATACCAAAACCCTAATCCCTTAATCCGGGATTAATTTAGAAAACCGCTAAAAATAGTAAAAACCATTGCGAAAAAAATTTGGGGCACTGCCCCAAACGTTGCGCGTAACCAGGTGGGGCCATACCTGGCCCCCCCTGGGACCCCCCTAGGAAGCGCCCGACGCACACGACACAAATAACACTACTAGAGGAATCGTCAGACGCACTTGTCCAACCTAACACACCCACACACACACATGCAACGAATATAACATATACCAAAATTATCCACTTATTGTTTTCTTTGCATCCAGGGGTCCATAGGGTTATATAGTCAACAATCCAGGGAAACAATGCCCATTGTTACTCTACACCAGGAGAACTTTTTTGTGCTCACAGACTTTGTCAATAAATCTGCAACATTCTTCAAAGTTTCAACCTTTTCCAACAACACCTTCTTTTCCTCAACCATGTCTCTCACAAAGTGATACTTAACATCAATATGCTTTGTCTTCGAATGAAAAGATAGGTTCTTTGCCAGGAATATTTCACTCTGATTGTCACAATCTAATCTCACTTCTTGTTGTACCAACCCAATACCTGAACACAATATCTGTAACCATACTGCTTCCTTTCTTGCATGAGTGGTTGCCATGTATTCAACATCTGTAGTTGAGAGTGCCACTACAGCCTGTTTTTTGCTCATCCAACTGATTGCTCCTCCAAATAGGTTAAACACATACCCACTTGTACATCTTTTGTGATCCAAATCTCCAACCTAGACTGCATCAACAAAGACATGTATGCCCACCACTCTGTCCAATCCTGGTCTTCCTTGGTAGCACAATCCATAATTGGTAGTGCCACACAAATACCTGAATACCCTCTTTACTGTTGTCCAATGCTCTTTCCCTGGTTTTGACATATACCTACTCAAAAATTCCACTGCATGTACAATGTCCGGTCTAGTATAGACCATTGCATACATCAAACTGCCAACTACACTGGCATATGGAACATGGAACATTTCCTCTTCTTCTTCATGCATCTTGGGACACTGATCTGCAAGTAACTTTACACCTATAGGAATAATAACCTTGACTGGTTTACTTCCATGCATATTAAACCTCTGCAATATCGTCTCAACATGTTTTCACTGATTCAACCAGAGTTTCCTGTTTGCACGATCTCTTGTAATTTCCATTCCTAGAATGAAGCTAGCAACATCGAGATCCTTCATGTCAAATTTGGAGGATAGCTGTGATTTCACCTCCTTGATAAGATCCATGTTATTTCCTACCAATAACATGTCATCAACATACAACACTACATAAATGAAGTGATTACCAACCTGCTTGGAATATACACAGTGATCAACTCTGCTTCTCACAAATCCCAATCCAAGGATGTATGTGTCAAACTTTTGGTACCACATCCTAGGTGATTGCTTCAGACCATATAGTGACTTCTTTAGCTTACAGAGTAGCTCTTTCTTTCCCTTTACTACAAATCCTTATGGATGCTTCATGTAGATTTCTTCTTCCAAATCCCCATGTAGGAATGTTGTCTTCACATCCATCTTTTCCACTTCAAGATCAAAAGCAACAATAGATAAAAGAAATCTAATAGAAGTTAACTTAGCGACAGGAGAAAAAATCTCACCAAAGTCAATTCCCTCTACCTGGGAATAACCTTTTGCTACTAACCGAGCTTTGTATTTCTCGACTTTTCCTTCTGCATTAAACTTCTTCTTAAACAACCATTTGCTACCAACATATTTTTTTCGAGCTGGCAACTCAACTATATCACATGCCTCATTCTTATCCAAGGCATCCATTTCTTCAACCATGGCCTTCTTCCAGAGTTCACTTCTTCCCTAACAGTTATGGGATCATCATTAGTAATAGATAAAGCAAAATTGGAACAAAAATCAGGTGGACTATACCTTTCTGGTTGCCTTCTTTCTCTCACTGATCTCCTCAATACCGGGGTATGAGGTTCTTCTTCTTCTTCTGCTTCATCTTCATCAGATGATTCAAATTTTGCATCATCCAACTCTAGCTCTATTTTCTCAGGTTCCTCTTGCCTTGGTAGGAATTTCTGTTTGGACACATCTTTTATGTCTCTAAAAAAAACATCCCAACTATAAACAATATTCTTAGCTTATGGGTTCCAAAGCTTATAACCTTTCACACCATCTTTATAACCAATAAAGATACACTTTTCAACTTTTTTATCCAGCTTACTCCTATTTTCTTTTGGAACATGTACATAAGCATCACAACCAAACACTCTAAGATGTTGAAGAGAGGGTTTCTTTTCAGTCCATACCTCATGTGGAGTTTTGTCATCCAATGCTGATGAAGGTGATTGATTGACTAGGTAACATGTTGTACCCACTGCCTCTGCCCATAATTCCTATCCTAACTCGGCATCGCTGAGCATGCTTCTTGCTTTTTCCATCAATGTCATGTTCATCCTTTCTGAAACTCCATTTTGTCCAGGAGTGTATGGAGTAGTCTTCTACCTTGTTATATCACACTTCTTATAGAATTCTTCGAATTCATTTCCGCAGAATTCTCCACCATTATCTGTTCTCAATACCTTTATTTTCTTCTCTGTCTAATTTTCTACTAGATCCTTAAACTCTTTAAATTTATCAAATACCTCAGATTTATTTCTAAGAAAATAAATCCATGTGTACCTTGAGAAATCATCTATGAATGAAAGATAATACATAGAATTACCTCGTGATGGAACAGGCATAGGTCCAAACACATCACTGTGTATCAATTCTAAGATCCCCTTTGCTCTTGTAGCACCATATGGGAATCTTACTTGATTTTGTTTACCATATATGCAATGTTCACATAAATCAAAATCCAGAGCGCAATTAGACATACCTTCAACCATGCCTTTACCGTGTAGTGTTCAAAGGCCCTTTTCTCCAGTATTCCCTAGTCTTTAATGCCACAACATGGTCTTCTTTTCAGGGACGATATTGGTCTTGTCTTATTTATTTGTCTGCTCAAGGACAACAAAACTGTTACACCCATTAGTATAAGTGATTCCCAACAACTTGTACAGATTTCCACACTGAACTCCCCTCATTAACACCATTTCTCCTCGTACCATCTCACAAGTGCCCTTTCCAAATACAGTATCCACTCCTGCATCATCCAACTTGCTTATAGATATTAGGCTCCTTGCTAGTTTTGGAATGTGGAGAACCCCGGGGAGAGTTATAATCCTTCCATATTTTAGCAACAACTTAACCTTTCCACGTCCCAAGATTTTGGTTGTCGAGTCGTCTCCTAGGAATACATCACCACCATCATATTTTTCATATTCAGATAACCACTCCCTATGAGGAGTCATGTGGTATGATGCACCTGAGTCGATCAACCATACATAACGGTCTTCATGTGTACCTGTAGATTCCAGGTAAACACCACCTCCTTCTTCAGTGGAGGTTTTCGCTTCTGGGGAAGAGGTACTATCAGATCCCTTTAGTTTATCAACCTTCTTAGACTTACAATCATTCTTATAATGCCCTGTTTTACCACATTTCCAACATTTCCTTAAAGATTTTCCTGGAGACTTAGATCTACCTGTAGATTTAGGTCTCTCCCCCGAAGACTTACCAGGATTCTTGTCTTGGGTACGCCCTCTTACAATTAAATCAATTGTGCTATGACCATCCATGTTTTTTCGCCTCATCTCTTCAGATAACAAGGATGCAACTACATCCTCATACTTCAATGTAGATTGAGTGGTACTACAAATTGCTACAACCAGATTATCCCAAGAGTCTGGAAAAGAACATAGAAAATTAATACACTTATCTTCTTCTGCAATCGTAATATTAACAGAGACAAGTTGACTTACTCGAGTATTAAATGCATTTAGATGTTCTGTCACAGAATATCCATCTTCCATCCTAAGATGATACAACTTCTTTCGAAGAAACAACTTGTTTACCAGGGACTTTGATTGATACAAATTCCCTAACTTATCCCATAGTTCCTTGGTTGTAGATTCTCCCGAGACATTCAACAACATAGAATCTACCATGCAGAGTCGAATAGTACTCATTGCTCTTTTGTCCAACTTCTCCCAATCTTCCTTTGACATACCAGTAGGTGGTGTACTAGTAGTTTGTGTACTAGTAGGTTCTGTACTAGTCGACTGTGTGCCAGGAGGCTGCGTACGAGTAGGTTGTGTACCAAGATCCACAGAGATCCATTGTTCTTTGTCTACAAGAAGGTCCTCCATCTTAAGCTTCCATAGCTCAAAGTTTTTACTGCTGAAATTCTCTATCTCGATTATAGAAGAGCTCGCCATTCCTCTTTCTACACTCGAATCTCCACATTAAAAGCTCCCACTAAACCCAGGTTTATCACAGACCCAAGATAAACTTGATCTATCAAGACCAAGCCAAACCCTCAACAACAAAGGTGTCCCTCTGAAGCCAAAAACGAGATCTGATACCACATGTAAGTTTTAAACCTGTGAAGTAAAGCAATGCACATAGATTCTTAAGCAAAACAAAAATTAATCAATGGTTCATAAACATAGTACACAAAGATTTATACCCGAAACCCTCAACCAAGGAAAACCTTAATTATTTTGATTATATCGAATTTTACCATTCACCATACAATATATACAATGTTTCTAGGTATTCCGTAGATACCAAAACCCTAATCCCTTGATTCGGGATTAATTTAGAAAACCGCTAAAAATAGCAAAAACCGCCCCAAAAAAATTTATGGGCACTGCACGTAACTAGGGGGTCCATACCTGGCCCCCCTGGGACCCTGCTAGGAAGCACCTGGCGCACATGACACAAAGAATGATACTAGAGGAATCGTCAAAAACAGTTGTCGAACCTGACACACCCACACACACACATGCAAAGAATATACCATATACCCAACAACATTAAGCATGGATTTTTTGTTGGGATTGCCAAGGAAACAAAGAGAAAGAGATTCCATATTTGTGGTAGTTGATAGATTCTAAAAAATGGCACACTTTATCCCATACTAGAAGACTAATGATGCAACGCACATTGCAAAAAAAAAATTCAAGGAAGTTGTGAGAATTCATGGGTTTCCTAAGAGTATTGTCTCAAATCGAGACACTAAATGTGTTGGTCATTTTTTGAGGACATTGTGGAAGAAGTTGGGGACAGAACTTTCATTTATTTTAGCATATCACCCTCAAATGGATGGATACACTGAGGTGTTGAATCAAAGTTTAGGATATTTGTTGAGGAGTTTGGTCACTGTGTTGCCATGTTTACAGGTAGACTGTGCTTGTCATTGATGGCAAGAACAACAGGGATGATGGCATGTCTATAGGCAAGAAAAACAACAATGATGGAATGATTACTAGCAAAGTGTGCAATCAAAGCTCAGGGAGAATAGCATAGAGTTGCATGCAGAGCACAAGTGTGCGTCAGGTCCGAGGTTAATTCCATTACCAAAGCTCAGGAGAGATAACTTTCTCAGAAATGCAGACGAGACCCAAAGTCATCAGGACTCACAGAACCTTTGACACTTAGAAACTCTTCCAAGTCAGGAGGATGCGCAAGTTCAGGAGGAGGAGCGAAACAGGTTGTTAGATCACCAATCTCGAACACCTGATGTTCGTTAGATCAGAGTCCAGTGACCAGAGGAAGTGCAGAGGAGAAGTAAAGATCTAATCCGTTGGATTTGAGCACCCAGGACCAAAAACCATCAGATCCAATGCAACTGGGAAGAGGATAATGGCCGAGATCCATCCTCCAACTCCGCGAAATTAGAAGTCGTGATGAGATCTGAGTGGATGGATACAGAGGACATGTGGTGAGAGATCAACATTTCGTTGACTGAAAATTCAATGGTAAGAGTTGTAGGAACTCGCGATGTCTGAGTTCGTGAGTTGATCTAGACTATTAGATGATGGGGAGTTGCGAGTCGTTGATCTGGAGCAGGTTTTGGAAAATCGGAAGTCGGAAGAAGGGAAGTGAGTAGTCCTCCAACTTCGCGAAACGTGAAGTCTCGATAAGATCTAGACCGTTAGATCGCTGAGGATCGTGGGACATTGATCTAGAGTATTTCAGATATCGGGAGTTGGAAGAGTCAGGGTTGGCTCACATTCAAACACCCAACACACAAGATCATGATTTGATCACATCCTTCGATCAAAGGGAGAGCATTGGCCATTGATCTGGCATGACGAAGAATGAAGTCCAAGTTCTCGAAGAAGAGATCTAAATCGTTGAAATATGAAATATCATGGACGGTTGATTAGGCATCCTCCGAAATGCAAAGTCACTAAATCTCGATTCGCGAAGGTGAGATCTAGACCATCGGATCACTGAGGATTGTTATTGTTGATCCAAAAGGGACACACGTCGGTGGATTGTCAACTCCGAGGAAAAGAAAAGGAAGGTTGAAAGGTTGGAAAATTGATATTTTCGAACCCTGAATACCGGAAAGGATTGTGACCTTCTATCCAAAAGGGACACGCATCGTTGGATCCTAGAATCCGGGTGAAATGCTCCGGGAGCAAGCGGATTTTGAGAATCGAAACTCTTGAAGCCCTAAAGATGAAATTGATCTCGTTTGTTGGTTTGGAGGGCCACATGTCACCTGATCATTGAGACTAAGGATCGCACGTGGACAGAGGAAAGAAAAATCAAAGGAAGATATATCAGAGCCTTTGATCGAAGGAGCACCATCAAGATCGTGAGATCGACGGTCCCATCACATTGCAGGGCCAGAACATGCTTCTGCCTTAATTTTTCGTGAGCGGGTTGCAATTGAAACCGTGGTTTTGGAGAAAGAACGCGTGGAGGCTCATAGTGAATAGCAGGGCGAAAAGAAGTTTGGTCTAAAACCACCTTTGGATGCGCCCGCAATTGCATGGTCACGTGAGCTCATCTCCCAAGGTCATATCGAGGGAGGAGCTAGCACATCGCTAGGATCCACTTCAGAGTTCAAGAAATCAGGAGTTAGGAGAGTCGGGGTGACTCACGAGAGATGACCCAAAACGTGACGTCCCGAAGTGATTGGCCCCTGGTCACCGCCAGTGATCATGTGAAAGGAAGGGGCTTAGCCAAAAAAGCTAGCACACACTGTGTAGATTTATCAAAAAGGGAAAAGGCGCCAAAGGGATGAACCCATGGAATTTTTCTCAGTAACTGCCAGAACGAAGTGATTGTATCTACCAGAGAATTCGAGGAGCTATAGGGTGACTGCTAGAGGAGCCGAAGAGTCTCAAGGTAACTTCTAGTGAAGTGAAGATTCATCACTTAGACAATTGACAGATGGAAATGCGTCGAAGAATGTAACTTCCAAAGAAGCCGAAGAATCTCAGGATAATGACCACTGATGAAGAACAGACTCAGGATGATCACTAGAGAGGACGAAGAGTTGAGTGTATGCCCTGGCAGAGGAATTGGCATGATAAATATGCGCAGAACATAGAAGAGTTGGTTGCGTCTGTGGAGAATTATTCATGCAGGTAGAAACATGTTGTGTGCAAGAGTTGAAACACACAGAAGAGGCATAGCGCATTGAATGGAAATAACACACAGAGCATAAAGCGCAAAAGAAAGAGATAGAGAAGAAATTATTATCTGAGAGAGGAAGAGAAAGTTGAGGTGCACATTCAAAGATAAAGCAGAAGAACATAAAGCTCAAGGAGATGCGAGCAGGAAGACACTAATGCAGGCAAAGCATAACAGTGCAACAGAACAATGATGAGACTAGTAAGCCTTTTGACAAACATCGTATCACTGTAATAAGTTTCAGGAACAAAGTTTTTATATTAAGGGTAGTAGGGAGGACTGGTGTCTTCAGAGTTTCAAGTGGGTGCTTGAACACAGGGAGTTGTAGCTTCCATCTGGTTGCAACCAGAAAAACTAGGGTGGCAGGGTGTTGCAAGGGAGAACTATTGTTCTCTGTTATACATGTTGGTGCTTGTGTGACTAGAAGTTGTTGCTGGAACACTCAAGGAGTTGGTGCTTGTGTGACTAGAAGTTGGTGCTGGAACACTCAAGGAGTTGGTGCTTCCTTCTAGTGGGTGCTAGAGAAACCAGAGAGTTGGTTCTCTCAACAAGTTGATGCTTGTAAAACAAAGGTTGTAGCCTCAAGAAGATTTGGAGCTCATAAGAATGATAATGTAAATAAAATAAAGATTACTTATCATATCAAGAAGAAGTGGTTTTTCCCTTCATGGGTTTCCTCAGGAAATATCTGTCTCTGTATATGTCATGTGTGTGATTGATGTTGAATATTTTATTGCTTACTTCCCTGCTTTATTGTGATCGTCATTGAGTGTTCTGTAAAGAGTTTAAAATGGGCATAATTGTTTAAGCACGATAACAATTGATTCACCCCCTCTCTCAGTTGTCCAACAATTGATATCAGAGCCAGTTCCTTTTATATAAGGGTAGATCCTAGAGCTTAAACATGACTAGCCATGAATGAAATTCAACCAATAAGGCCCCCCTATTCAATGGAACAAACTTCACCTTATGGAAATTTAGGATGAGAACCTACATGATGGCCCTAGGTGCAGATGTCTGGGATGTGGTAGAGACTAGTTATGTAAAACTAGTTGTACTGGCTTCTAAGGATGACAAGCTAGAATTTAGCTTCAACACTAAGGCTATGAATGTTATTCTGAGTGGGCTTGCAGAAACAAAATTTGTAAAAGTTATGCACTTAGAATCTGCCAAAGAAATGTAGGACAAACTCATTAGTAGTTATGAAGGTAATGAGAAGGTAAAGGATGTGAAGCTTCAAACCTACAGATTACAGTTTGAACAACTAAAGATGAAAGAGGATGAAACTGTTGGGAAGTACTTTCTGAGAGTTGAAGAACAAGTAAATGCAATGATAGGACTTGGTGAAAAAATTGAGGATGTCTCTTTAGTTAAGAAAATTTTGAGATCTCTGCCACATAGGTTCAACCCAAAGGTATCTGCTATAGATTAACTTAATGATCTAAAAGCTTTGTTTATTGACAAAATCCTAGGAACTTCGATTGTCTATGAAATTAGGATAGGTAAAGATAAAACCACCTCTATAGAAGCATCTTTTATAACAGATAATAATGAGGATTTTGAGCCTGATGAAATTGAAGCAAAATTTGTGAGAAGACTAAAGAAAGGATCAGGAAAGTACCAAGGGAAATTTCCCTTCAAATGTTTTAACTGTGGAAAGATAGGTCACTTTTCATCTAAGTGTCCACACAAGAAACAGGATCATAATTCTAAAGGTGAAAAGAAGTACAAACCCAAGAGATTTGGTAAAAAGAAAATTCTATGTGTAAATAATGATGGCTCTTCAGAAGACACAGATAGTGACCCTTCCTGTGAAGATAAGATTAATGACTTTATGCTTATGGCCAAAGAGGATTATGAAAATAAAGTCATAGGAAGTGATGTTGACGATGAAGAAGTTGTGGTTGACTTGGAAGGAGAACTGATCAGTGCTCTAGAAAAAATTGCTAGACTTGGATCTAAGAAGAAAAAGAAAAAACAATTGTTGATACAATTCGAGAAAGACAATAAAGAACCTGATGAAGACTTTTCCCTGCTAAAAGTGGAATTAGGAGAGGCAAAGAAAATAAAGGACATTCTGAAATAATAGTTATCAGAAAAGAAGGCAAGATGTGAATCATTGGAAGAAGAGGCATTAAAAACCAGAAAAGAGATGGAGAAGTTTAAAACATTGTATCTCCAAAATCTTCCAAGCATTATAGTCACCACAAAACTAAATGACATTATGAGCAAGCAAAGATCCCCTTTGTTGAAGACTGGTTTAGGTTATGTAAATGGTTCAAGCAACAAACACCCAGAAAGCAAAGAGCCAGTAAATATGATCAAGTTCCAAGTCAGCAGACAATCAGACCATGAGAGTACTCTGTCACCAAAAGCTAATAGAGAAAAGATGATCCCTGATAAAAAACAAAGAGATCAGAAGATGAAGCAACAAATTCCTAGAATAAGGCCATCCTTCACATACCAAAATTTCTTCCATGGCTATTGTTTTTAATGTTCTAATTTTGGTCATAAGATTGTAAATTGTCAAATTAAGTTTAGAAACATGCAACTGAGGAGGTCAAGAAATAAACAATCTTTACAACATAGAACTAAGCAGTCAATGAATAGAAAACATAGCACCAATCACTTTGACCTATTGAACAATGAGATTGAATGTTATAATTTTCATAACTTTGCCCACAAAGTTGGACGTTGCCATCTGAAGAAGTACAAGGTAGATCCAAGGATAAATCCTTTAGCTAGAAATGCCAACACATGGAAAAAGAAAGATAGTGAAAAATGTGGTCTAGTACTTTCAGCTCAAAAAAAAAAGACACCTAGTATATAGACAGTGGATGTTCCAAGCACATGACTGGAGACAAGGATAAGTTTCTGTCTATAAGTAAAAGCAAAACAGGAAATGTAACTTTTGGAAATGATGAACCAGGTAAAATCAAGGGTAAAGGGATGGTGATTTTGAGTAATGGTAAAGGAAAATCCTAGGATGTTCTGCTTGTAGATGGGATGAAACATAATTTTCTCAGTGTAAATCAAATGTGTGATAGAGGATGTGAAGTGGTGTTCACTTCCAAGGATTGTAAGATAAAATCTGTAAATTTAGGTCAAGTGGTGGCTAAAGGCATAAGGGTGGAAAATAATGTATATGTGATGAAAGAAAATAAAGAAGAGTGTCATCTAAGAAAACATGATGAAATTTGGTTATGGCATAGGAGATTTGGACATCTAAACTTTGACCACTAAATCAAGCTCAAAAATCTTGAGGCAGTAAAAGATCTTCCAAGAATATCAAAGCCACAAGACTTTGTGTGTAAACCCTGCCAAGTAGGAAAGCTAACCAAGACACAGTTTAAATCCAAGAGCTTTGCTTCAACAGAGAAACCACTCCAATTAGTTCAGATGGATTTATGTGGACCATCAAGACAGGAAGGCACAGGGAAGGAAAACTACTTTATGTTGATCATTGATGATTACTCCAGACTTACTTGGGTTGCTTTACTCAAAGAAAAAGCTAAATCATTTGAGAAATTTAAAATATTTAAGGCTTTAATTGAGAATCAAATAGGAAAGAGGTTAAAGGAAGTAAGATCAGACAGAGGAAGAGAATTTATGTCAAGTGATTTCAAGGAATTTTTTGATAAACATGGGATCAAGAGAGAATACAGAATCCTAGGAACTCCACAACAAAATGGAGTATTTGAGAGGCAAAACAGAATAGTTCAGCAAATGGCCAGGTCAATGATGAATGATAAGAACATTGGTCAAACTTATTGGGTAGAAGAAATACACACAACAGTCCATATTCTTAACAAAGCCCACCTCAAACCACATAGTGACAAGACACCTTATGAACTGTGGTATGGAAGACCTGCTTCAATCAAACACTTCAAAGTCTTTGGGAGTAAGTGCTACATAAAGAATAATAATGAAAACCTTGGTAAGTATGATGACAGGGCTGATGAAGGCATCTTCTTAGGATATGCTACCAATAATAAAGGATATAGATGCTTTAATAAAATATTGCATAAATTAGTTGATTGCATTGATTTAAAGGTTGATGAAGGAGTTCTAGTAAGAGAGGTGAGCAATATTGAGTCTACTACAGAGGGCACAACTGAAACTAAATATGAACATGTCTAAGAATCAGATGGAGAAGAGACACCCGGACCAGAAGAGTCGGGACAACAATCAACATCAAATCCTTCCTCGAGAATTACTCAAAAGAATCATCCTGAAAGTTTGATAATTGGTGAGAAAGACAAAGGTGTACAAACCAGGAGAAGGATAACCAAAGACACCGAGCAATCACATAGGGCCTTCATGTCCATGGTGGAACCCAAGAAATTCAATGAAGCCAGTGAAGATGTAATTTGGTTAAAATAAATGAATGAGGAACTAGACCAGATTGAAAAGAATGACACTTGGGAACTTGTTCCTAGGCCAACAAATAAAAATGTAATAGGATCCAAATGGGTCTAAAAAATAAGATGAATGAGCAAGGAAATATTGTAAGAAATAAGGCTAGATTGGTCTGCAAAGGATATGCTCAAATAAAAGGACTGGACTTTGATGAAACATTTGCCCTGTAGCAAGATTATAAGCTATTAGAATGTTTCTTGCCTATGCTTGTCATAAACAGTTTAAAGTCTATCAAATGGATGTCAAGTCAGCTTTTCAAAATGGAGAACTAAAAGAAGAAGTCTATATGGAACAACCAAAGGGTTTCCAACTATCAGATAACCCTGACTTTGTCCGCAAGCTGAAGAAATCCTTATATGGGTTGAAACAAGCTCCTCGTGCCTGGTATTACAGACTGGATAAGTATCTTCAAGACAAAGGGTTCAAGAGAGGAACAATTGACAACAATATATATATCAAAACAAAGGGTAATGATTTGCTCATTGTGTTGGTCTATGTAGATGACATCATCTTCGGAAGCAACAATGCTTCATTGGTACAATGGTTTGCTTCTTCCATGCAGTCTGAATTTGAAATGTCTATGATAGGGGAACTGTCATTTTTTCTTGGTCTGCAAATTATTCAGAGGTCTGAAGGATTATTTCTTTCTCACGAGAAATATCTAAGAGAAAAGTTGAAAAGGTTTCAAATGGAAGATTCCACACCTATGGTCATTGTATGCAAGTTAAGCAAGGATGATGACTCACCTGAGGTTGATCAGAGTTCATATACGTCTATGATAGGCAACCTATTATACATCAGAACATCCCGTCTAGACATAATGCATATTGTTAGAATGGTAGGAAGGTATCAAGATGCACCTAAACATAGTCATTTGTTAGCTGTCAAAAGAATATTCAGATACTTGAAAGGAACAATTGACTATGGCCTATGGTATCCTAGGAATCAAAATTTTCAACTATCAGTCTATTAAGATGTTGATTGGGTTAACTGCGTGGATGAAAGGAAAAGCATGAGTGGAGGTGCGTTCATCTTAAGAGATTCCCTTGTATCATGGTTGAGCAAGAAGAAAGGTTCCATTTCCTTATCGACTACAAAAGTTGAGTACATTGTAGTTGCCACTTGTTGTAGCCAATTATTATGGATGATTATGACACTTGCAAACTTGGAGGTAAAATATACAGCACTGATCCCAATTCATTGTGATAATACTAGTGCAATCAATGTGTCAAAGAATCTTGTATTTCACTCCAAGACCAAGCATATACCCATCAAGTATCACTTCTTGAGGGAACAGGTGACCAACATTGTTATTTCTTTGCATTATATTCCATCCAAAGATCAGATTGTTGATATCTTCACTAAACCACTTGCAAAAGCTCAGTTTGAGTATTTACGCCAGAATTTGGGCGTGACCCCATTATCAACCTAAGAGAGTCCATCCTGTCAGGGGGAGTATGTGTTGGTTGAATATCTGATACCTCCGAAAAAATACTGCAACAGCTCAGGGGGAGCATGTTTTCTTTGACATTAATGTCAAAGAGGGAGAAAAGGTGATGCTACAGTTGGAGGTCTAAGCAGAATAGTGTGGCCTTTCAGGGTTTCCACCGATGCCAAAGGGGGAGATTGTTGGCATGTTTACAGGCAGAGTGTTCTTGTCATTAATGGAAAGAACAAAAACGACGATGGCATGATTACTGGAAGAGTGTGCAATAAAATATCATGAGGAATAACGCAGAGTGCAAGTGTGCACCGGGTTCGAGGTTAATTCCATTACCAAAGCTGAGGAGAGATATTGTTCTCAGAAACACAGATGAGACCCAAAGTCATCAGGACTCGCAAAACCTTTAACACTTATAAATTCTTCCAAGTCAGGAGGATGCGCAAGCTCAGGAGGAGGAGCGAAAGTGGTCGTTGGATCACCAATCCCGAATACCCGATGTACATTAGATCATAGTCTAGTGACCAAAGGAAGTGCAGAGGAGAAGTACAGATCTGATCCGTTGGATCTGAGCACCGAGGACCAATAGTCGTCGGATCCAGTATAACTGCGAAGAGGATAATGACCGAGAGCCATCCTCCAACTCCGTGAAATGCGAAGTCACGATGAGATCTGATTCATTGGATCCATAGGACACATGACGAGAGATCAACATTTCATTGATTGAAAAGTCAAAGGTAAGAGTTGTAGTAACTCGCGATGTCTGACTTCACGAGTTGATCTAGACCGTTAGATCATGGGGAGTTGTGAGTCGTTGATCTGGAACATGTTTCGAAAAATTGGAAGTCGGAAGAAAGGAGGTGAGTAGTCCTCCAACTTCACGAAATGCAAAGTCCCGATAAGATCTGGACCATTAAATCATTGAGGATCATCGGTCGTTGATCTAGAGTATTTCAGATATCGGGAGTTGGAAGAGTCAGGGTTGGCTCATGTTCAAACACCCAACACACGAGGTCGTGATTTGATCACAATCGTCGATCAAAGGGAGAGCGTGGACTGTTGATCTGGCATGATGAAGAACAAAGTCCAAGTTCTTGAAGAAGAGATCTAGACCATTGAAATACAGAAGATCGTGGACTATCAATTAGGAAACCTCCGAAATGCAAAGTCGCGAAATCTCGATTCGCGAAGGTGAGATCTGGACCGTCATATCACTAAGGATCGTGACCGTTGATCCGAAAGGGACACGCGTCAATGGATTGTTAGCTCTGGGGAAAATTGAAGGAAGGTTGAAAGGTTGGAAAGTTGATATTTCTGAACCCCGAATACCCGAAGGGATTGTGACCGTCAATCCAAAAGGGACACGAGTCATTGGATTGTGGACTCTAGGTGAAATTCTTCGTGGGCAAGTGAAGTTTGAGAATCAAAACTCCCGAATCTCGAAAGGCAAAATCGATCTCGTCCATTGGTTTGGAGGGCCACATGTCACCTGATCATTGAGACTAAGGATTGTGCATGGATAGAGGAAATAAAAAGCAAAGGAAGATATATCAGAGCCATTGATCGAAGGAGCACCGTCAAGATCATGAGATCGATGGTCCCATCACATTGTGGGGCCAAAACATGCTTGTGTCTTAATTTTTCGTGAGCAATCCGCAATCGAAACCACGGTTTTGGAGAAAGGACTTGTGGAGGCTTGTACTGAATTTCAGGGTGAAAAGCAGTTTGGTCTAAAACCACCTTTGGATGTGCCCACAATTGCATGGTCACGTGAGCTCATTGCCCAAGGTCATATCGAGGGAGGAGCTAGCACATCACTAGGCTCCACTTCGGAGTTCGAGAAATCGTGAGTTAGTAGAGTCGAAGTGACTCATGACATATGACCCAAAATGCGAAGTCCTAAAGTGATTGGCCCTTGGTCACCGCCAGTGGTCATCTGAAAAGAAGGGGCTTAGCTAGAAAAGCTAGCACCCACTGTGTAGATTTATCAGAAAGGGAAAAGGTGCCAAAGGGATGAACGCGCAGAAATTTTCTTAGTAACTTCCAGAATGAAGTGATTGCATGTGCTAGAGAATTCGAGGAGTTGTAGGGTGAATTCCAGAGGAGCCGAAGAGTCTCGAGGTAACTGCTAGTGAAGTTAAGATTCATCATTTAGACAATTGACAGATGGAATTGCATCGAAGACTGTAACTGCCAAAGAAGTCGAAGAATCTGAGGATAACATCCAGTAATGAAGAACAAACTCAAGATGATCACCAGAGAGGACGAAGAGTTGAGTGTATTCCCTGGTAGAGGACTTGGCATGGTAAATATGCGCAGAACAAAGAAGAGTTGATTGCTTCTGTAGAGAGTTATTCATGCGGGAAGAAGCAAGTTGTGTGCAAGAGCTGAAACACACAGAAGAGGTGTGGCGCATTGAATGGAAATAACACACAGAGCATAAAGCGTAGAAGAACGAGATAAAGAAGAAATGCTTATCTGAGAGAGGAAGAGAAAGTTGAGGTGCACATTCAAAGACAGAGCAGAAGAACAGAAAGCTTAAGGAGATGCGAGCAGGAAGACACTGATAAGGTTGTTGGGGAGTTAATGGGGGGGGGAGGGTTGAGAGAAGAGGATAAAGAATAGGGGGAAGACTTGGAGTGGCGGCTTTTGTTTTGGGGGGAAATTTGGGAAGAAGGAGGAGGAAAAAATTCTAAAGGAGATAGGGAAGGAGGAAATTGGAAGAACAATTGTTTTGAGGAACTTTCACAGGGCACTGTTGTTGCTGGGAACTTTGGGCTCAGGGGCAAGGAAACCACAAAGATTCATGGAACTAGGGAGCCAGAGAGGTTGTTCCTAGTTGGTTGGGAGGTTAATATTTAGTTGGGCAGTTTGGGCCAGCACAAGAACAAGTGAACCAGGGGCTGAATCAACCAACCTGCAGGTTAAGGTATGTATTTTACTAGTTGGTTTGTGATCATTATGTTGTTGTTATTATGTTTTTGTTGTTGTTGTTGTTGTTGTTATGTTGTTATTGTTTATTCCTCGTATACGAAAATCATGAAAGAAATTCTAATGGGG
>ML802061.1:65675-89259 GCA_009831015.1 Picea engelmannii
GGAGGACTTGGAGTGGCGGATTTTGTTTTGGGGGAAAATTTGGGAAGAAGGAGGAGGAAGAAATTCTAAAGGAGATAGGGAAGGAGGAAATTGGAAGAACAATTGTTTTGAGGAACTTTCATAGGGCACTGTTGTTGCTGGGAACTTTGGGCTCAGGGGCCAGGAAACCACAAAGATTCATGGAGCTAGGGAGCCAGAGAGGTTGTTCCTAGTTGGTTGGGAGGTTAATATTTAGTTGGGCAGCTTGGGCCAGCACAAGAACAAGTGAACCAGGGGCTGAATCAACCAACCTACAGGTTGAGGTATGTATTTTACTAGTTGGTTTGTGATCATTATGTTGTTGTTATTATGTTTTTGTTGTTGTTGTTGTTATGTTGTTATTGTTTATTCCTCGTATACGAAAATCATGAAAGAAATTCTAAACTAAATTTCAATCATACAAGTAGGAGATTATAGAAATTTATTTATTTATTTTGAGTCATGAAAGAGGTAGGCTTTACAAGTAGCAATAGATATATTGTTAAACAAACAAATAAAAGCACTCAAAACAATAAAATACCCAAAAAAATCAATGTTAACCCAATCAACTAAAATTGTGAACCAGGAAAAATGAAATTCTAAGTTGACCTTCCATAGCGATGTGCACGTATAATAATAAACCCACCGAGCCTAAAATAAATTCTAGAGTTCCACAGTTACACAAGAAATATGTCACCCCTGCATCAAGAACAACACGTAAACTCATCCAAACCCAAGACATTGAAGCCACCGACCACCTAGGTACCGAAGAACTTAATACATCAACATTCCCAATGCAACACAACTACATTGTAAATGTATATATTTATTATGTGTATTACATATACACACCGTCATTTGGGCTTAACTCGAGTGGTTTGTTCTAAGGGGTGCCCCCTCCCCCTTCCCCCACCTAGGTTCAATTCCCGCAAGTAACATGTTGTGTTCTTGATGTTGAGCTCTCAATATTACGAAAATTCTTGATCTCCCCATGTTCTCCAGATTTTGGGGTGGATTATTTTTTTTTTGTAAATAAAAGAAGAACCTTATATTATATCATGAGTGTACAGCTATGAATCGTTTGGCAGTCACCTGTCCTGCCACAAAAGGGAAACTAGAACAGGTGGCTCCAAGCGATGATAGATATATCATGGATGTAATATTGTTTACAAAATTGTACAAAAACACTGAAAGTTTCAACTGGAACTTTGTCCCAACTCGCTAACCTAAGGTTGGCTTCATACAGAGCCGCCATTACTAAGCTAGTTACACAACTGTAAAAAAGATTTAAAACTATAATTGACAGAAAACAGAGTCTGGGGTAGGTCGCGTCAAGCCAATGGGGAACCTGGGTGTCCTTGAGAAGTGAAGGTTGGGACAAACTTTTGTTTGCAAGTGGGGTGGCGTGCTGACATTGGAGTGTCTGAGAAAGCCTCAAACAACAGATCCAGTCGTTGGTTGATGATCCTTTGTCCATGCACTTGCTCGTCCTGTCGTTGCCTGATATAAAAAAGGAGCGCAAGATGCTCGATTGCCAGATAATTGGTGTGATGTGATCCCTTGTCGTCGCCTTTTGTACCTACATCTTACGTCTTCGCCCCTTCTTCTAAAACTTGCCAGCTAGGAGGGATTTCCTCCTCCACAATGCAACCACCTTCCCACCAGTGAGGCCGAAACTCGGGGATGAAGGGACTTGGGAGGCAAGTCTTAGAGGGTGTCCCTGTCTTGTTCACCAGGCTTGGGCCTGGTTGCGAAGTAGAGGGTGGCCCTGCATGCTGAAGTGGAGGCGGTACCTCCCCTTTATCCAAGTTGAGGCCCTAAGGTGTCTCTTCCTTCGAAGTGTTGGCCGGAGAATGAAGAGGCAGCGGTGGAGAATGCACTATGGGGGATGGGGTCTCCTTTTTTGGTGTGCGCAAGGAGGTCTGAGTCTGGGGTTGGAGCAAGGGTGGAAGAGTCTCCATTTTTGGGGTGTGCAGGGTGCACTGAGAGTTGCTGGTGTGTTTGCTGGGGTGGCTAAAATGGGCAATCAGAGCTCGCTGAGAGGCTGTGAGTCGATTGTCACGGGTGATGGCATTTTTGTTTCTGGTGATTCACTTGGGATTGCCTCGTTCCCAGAGCATGGTGGGAAGAAGCACAGGGGTAGTGGGGGGGCGGTGGTGGTCTAGGGAGACTCGAAAGGCACACAAAGTGCGAGTAGAGAAGCTAGGAGGGCCGAGAGACACAGTGCTTGAATGGTAGCTTGCAACGAATAAAAGAAATAATGCGCCTTGGAAATTTTTAACGCCACTGGGGGCCATTGAAACCTCTCTGATCGCCATTGAAGGCTGACAGGACTGGTTCAGGCTCTTGGTACCTGTGGCCTAGCTGGAGCGCTCGTCTGAGTGCTTGTCCAGGCACACTGAGTTAAATGTCATCAAGGTGTGCTTCATGGGGAGTTATTTCCTCAGGGGGTGGCGGCTTGGGACATTAACTCCCCTCGCCATCTGTCCCAGCCAGTTGTCATCCTTCTCTCACCCCGTGTCACCCCATCCGGGTGGATTTTGGGGTGGATTATTACGTGGACGTAGCGTACAGATTAATTTATATACACACATAATATTATACTTACCTATATTAACATTATCATAATTATATTAAATCACACACACACACATATATTTGAAACATAGCCAACGAAATCTAAGAAACTAATCTCCAGGCCATGAAAATTATAATCTATGTCCATTTTATTGTCTTTAAGGAAAAAACAAAGCCCGAGAAAAACAAGGAAAACAAAAAATAAAATAAAATTAGTTGGGACCAGGGAACTCATAGCCTATATCACTTTGAAAAGCCCATCTTACCAATAAAAAACAACCACAATGCAGTTGAATACCTTGCATAACATCGTTCTATTTCAAAACAAAATAAAAACTAAGAAAAACAAAAAGAAGAAAAACTAAACATAATATTTTTAGCACAAACTGGCATACTCACAGTAATGACAATGATGACAACCTATAACACTTTGCACCAACAACTCGATGCCCTTGCACAACATCAAGCCTAGTTCAATAGATCCACAATGCAACTCAATGTATCGCATAACATCAAGCCCATCTCGTAGTCCAATGATTCACATAACATGAATTAAACCTTCTGCAACCATCCACAAGTATAATAACACACCCACTCAACCTTAAGTAAATGCTAGATCTCCACTGCTACACAAGAAATATGACACCCCTGCTTCAACAATGACATGTAATACCACCCAAACGAAAAACAATAATGACAACGCCCATTTGATAATTGGAGACTTTAATACTTCGTTTCCCCGACGATTTGTTGATCAAAGAATTGAATACACCAGGGTTCCCAATGACAAGTAACATCACCCAAACCCAAGCCACCCAAACCCAAGCCACTCAAACCACCCACGATTCCCCGGCCCGACAATTTAATACACCAGTGTTCCCAAGAAAATGTGTAGTTGTACCCCTTCCAAAACCATTAAATACTTTTATATAATTAAAAAAAATGTAGCCGACAATAAGATAAAAATTGGCAAATTGAAGTCACCTCACACCTGCATCCAATGAGACGCAAAAAAAAATCGTTTAGGGTGCCCAACTAACTGACACCAAGCCAACACAAAGGTTAATAACGTTAGTTCTCTCTCTCTCTCTCTCTCTCTCTCTCTCTCTCTCTCTCTCTCTCTCTCTACACACACACACACACACACATATATGTTTTAAATGGCTCTGAAAAATAATAAAAGAAGCATTGTTTTTTTGTATTATAACAATAATATATTTAACCAAACATAATTCTCTATATAATACATATATGTAACATTTTAATCTACACAATACAATAATATATTAAATACATATATATTTAATATATGCTTATTGTTAAATATATTAATATTAATTTATATAAACAATGACGACATAGCTTTGAAACATAGAAAACATATACATTACTATATAGGCTAATAACGTTATAATCTACATAATATAATAATATATTAAATACATATATATTTAATATCTACTTATTGTTAAATGTATTAATATTAATCTATATAAATAACGACGACATACTTTTGAACCAGAGAAAAGGTAAGAGACTAATTTCCACGCGGCTAAAACTTGAATCAATTTAGCTCCTTTCTTATTCTCTTTGACAACATAAAAAGAAACTAACAAAAAAAAACAATAAGCGCAGACCTGGGTGCTATAGCTTTGAACCAGAGAAACAAAAAAATATATATTTTATTCTCTTTGACAACAAAAGAGAAACTTGACTCAATCTAGCACCATCTTTATTCTCTTTGACAACAACGAAAGAAACTAACAAAAATGAGAAGTTGAGACCAAGGTACTGTAGCTTTCAACCAGTTAAACTAGAAAGTTTCTATTTTATTCTCTTAAGTTTCTACTTTATCCACGACTAGAAGAGAAAAATATAATGATACTAAAGTCGTGAACTAGAGAAACAAAAAATGTAAGCATCAAATCTACGAAACTAATCTATTCTCTTCAACAACAAATTAAAAACTAAAAAAAGCAACAATCGGACCAAGGTACTATAGCTTTAAACATTAATAATGACGACGTAGCTTCGAACCAAAGAAAACCAAGGAAACTAATTTCCACGTGGCTAAAACTTCAATCAATCTTTATTCTTTTTTACAATAGAAAAATAAACTAATGAAAACAAGAAGCTTGGACCAGGACACCATAGCTTTGAACCAGAGAAGTGAAAAAGTTTCTATTTTATCCACCGTTAGAAGAGGAAAGTATAATGATACTATAGTTGTCAACTAGAGAAACCAAAAACATAGCGAATAAAATCTACGAAACTATAGCAACTTGCACCAACAAATCTAGAATTCCACGATTAGAAAAGGCAAATATAATGATATCATAGTTGCAAACCAGAGAAACCCATAACATATCTAATAAATTCTACCAAACTAATCTATTCTCTTTGAAAGTAAGCTACTATAGCTTCGAACATATATAATCACGACATAACTTTGAACTAGAGAAAACCCAAGAAACTAATTTCCACACGGCTCAAACTTGAATCAATCTAGCACCATCTTTATTCTCTTTGACAACAGGGAAAGACACTAACAAAAACAAGAAGTCAGGACCAAAATATTGTAGCTTTCAATCAGAGAAACTAGAAAGTTTCTATTTTATTCTCTTAAGTTTCTACTTTATCCACAACTAGAAGAGAAAAATGTAATGATACTAAAGTAGTGAACTAGAGAAACCAAAAACATAGGAAATAAAATCTATGAAACTAATCTATTTTCTTTGGCAACAAATCAAAAACTTAAAAAGAAAACAATCAGACCAAGGGACTATAGATTCAAACACAAATAATGACGACATAGCTTTGAACTAGAGAAAACCTAAGAAACTAATTTCCACATGGCTAAAACTTCAATCAATATTTATTCTCTTTGACAACAGGAAAAGAAACTAACGAAAACAAGAAGCCTGCACTAGGGCACCATAGTTTTGAACTAGAGAAGAAAAAAGTTTATATTTTATTCTCCTGATTTTCTATTTTATCCATGGTTAGAAGAGGAAAGTATAATGATATTATCGCTGTCAACCAGAGAAACAAAAAACATAGCGAATAAAATCCATGAAACTAACCTATTCTCTTTGACAACAAATTAAAAACAAAAAAAAAGCAAGAATCGAGCCAAGGTATTATAGCTTCAAACATAAATAATCACAACAGAGCTTTGAATTAGAGAAAAGCTAAGAACTAACATAAACAAGAATCTCGTACCAGGGTACTCACAGCGACAACACCGCATAGCAAATTGCACCAACAAAGCTAGAATTCCATAGTTAGAAAAGGAAAATATAATGATACCTGATTCAGATTTTTGAGTAGAACGAAATGAAAACACAGATCTATAATATTAACACAGAGACACGATGAATAACAAAAGAGATGTAGTAAAACTTGACTTCTATTAAATAAGAAATATGTTGAAACTGTAAAATGTAGACTGAAACAAGCTTGCTAGAATGGTGGCAGCTTATCTCTGAAAAGAGATGTGACGACTACGCTCATTCGCAAGAAGATGATTACAATGAGGCTCCAAATGCCTTTTACATCAAACATGAATGCCAAAACCCTAGACATCCAAAAACCTAACCCTGGGAGATGAAGTGCCAAAAGTCATGTGGACCTCGTTGGGGTAAGTTGGTACATCAACTTCTCGGGGTCGTAACTTTTGCATACGACCTTTGTTTTAGGCGCATGATACCCCGTTGGAAAGGTCTATCTGATTAATACACATTATTCCATCACACTCTAACTCCATATATAGTGTGATTGTGGCGGGTCCAAAAAATTCTATTTAGGGCCTCAAGATGGCCCCGGAAGTTCATGACCCGAAAAGCTAGGAAAATAACTGTGAAAATGAAAATTGAAACTACCAAGATGAAATCTATATGTGAGCTAGTTGGAATAGGTGAGTGGCCATCGATATCCATCTGGATCAATCCTCCCCCCTTAGGAAGCAATGGTGTAAAGGGTTCCAATAAGGACTGTTTATGAGCAACAACATCTTCATCTCCCTCACTCTAGGAATTCTTTTGGTTTCCTGGCCTCCGGGCCCACAATCCCCAACAATCGGTCCAATCTTGTATATCCAAAATTTTCGAACACCAAATTCTTTCTCTCAATTCTCCACCAGCCTCTTCCTCAACATGAAACCCCTACCCTTATTCCCCCATCCACCGCCTTCCTCTCTCGACACTCCCTCCTGACATGTCTTATCCCTCCTTAACTTGCATTCCTCCCTCATAAATTCTCTATCTACTAATGTCCTTTCCAACCATACACAATCACACATATTCCAATAAAACAATTATTTCATTTATTTAGTTATATTATTTAATCCATTAATTAAAGCATAATCAATATAATCAATTAATTAATATAATTGACTTAATTACATTGAGTTTAATTACTTTAATTAACTTCATTACATTAATAAATTTAATTCCATTAATAAGTTTTTGTTAATTGAATCCATTTGGGGGCGTTACATGGATGTTGCATTCACATTCATGCATTATTAGCTCTCATTGGACCACACATGGGAGCATTTAATGCATTAGAGAGGTTGGTTACATAGTACAAAGGTGGTTACACATGTTAATTGGACCTTGTGATGATGTGACATCATTTATTGTTGATTACTTAAGGAGAACCCACCTAGAGGAGGCCACATGTTCCATCTATCTTGACTTTTTGACTTGGATGACTCACACATTGAGGGGTGATGTCATCACTTTTGGGTTTATAATCATACAATTGGACCATTCCTTGATTTGAGGATGTTGGTTAGAGGACATTGGAGTTATTTGGACCATCTTTGACTTGTTTATGGACCTTCTCCTTGGATGATGGCACTTTTATTAAGGGGCACACCTCCTTCATCTCCCTCTAGCCCACATGTGTGACATACATTGTTGTATTGAGACCTCTTCTAGAAGGTCATTTCACTCTTAGAGCATTTTATGGGATTAGTTGTCATTTATTGTATTTTCCCATGGTTTTGAATAGTCTAATGGTTTTGAGCTCATGGTATTGAGCTAACACATTGTATTGTATTGTATTTGAGGAGGCTCTTTAGCTATGCCTCCTCCATGTCAAATTGTTGGAGATTAACCATAAACTTGGTTTAAAGAGTTATGAGTATCTATTTCTTCTCTTATATGAATGTCTAGCTATTTTTCAAGGATTAGATAGCACTTTCGAGGTTTGTTGGAAGAAAAAGTTTGCTACAAGGCCAAATAAGTGTGAAATGTTGCACTTGGATGGGTTCTCAAGGTAAAATATTTTAGCCTTCCCCCTTTGCTCATTGAATTTATTGTTCATGCATTAAGGTAGGGTGTCCTAAGGTTTTATCCTTTTGCTTGTCCAACCTTTAAGTTCACCTTTCTAGTACTAGGAAAGGATTCTTCATGGACCAATCCTCCCATCCAACCTTGAAGGGAAAATTCTAACCCTATGTAATGCTTGAGTGGTAATCCTCAAGGTGCCATCAACATTACCTCATCCTAAACACTAGATCTCACTTCGATTTGACATAGTGATCCCATAGCTCTCCAACGACATTGGTCTTTCATTTTCTTCAACCACTCAACAAACCAAATCGATATCTTCCTTTTCTTTTTGTTTAATGATCTAGGGTTTGCCATGCATAATCTTAATTCTAGACAATTTTGAGCTTAATTGATATATCATTTTTCCTAATTGATGCTAGCTAATCCTTCATTAAACATCTTGCGTTAGCATTTAGGATTTGATTTACTTGTCTCCTTCTGATTTACTTGGAACTTTTAATTGTGACCTAATACATTCTATTGTGCAACCCTAACATCTATGTTTGTGAGATCTTATTGAGCCACCAATTGTCTTGATTATTTTCTATCCTAACCCTGAATTTGTTGAGTATTTTCAAGGCACATCCCACCTCATTTACGCAACCTTGCAAGGGTCTCTTGTTCATATCAAGTCCAATCATCAAGTCAACAAGGAAAATAATGCAATGAACCTTTTAAGGAGATGGATGTTACCTTACCCTTGTTTGTTGTCCCTTGTTTCATTCACTGTCAAATCTGCAGAGGTGACAAAGTTTATTAGGTCAATGATACTCGACTTTTGAGCAACGTTTTACATGATCCTTGCTCCACTTTATCTCAAGCGTCAAACTGATGGTTCAAAGCCACCAATGGCCTTGTCTCCACCTTGATCATTGCCTTATCTTTGCTATCCCAGACCTTTGTCCATGACTATCCTATATTGCAGTAATTCCTGAGGCTAAGTTGAGGGTTGGTGACTCCCTTTGGAGCGTTTTTTCACATGCCATTGTTTTCTAAGTCTATTGCCTTCACACCTATCCAGATCCACCTAAAACGACTTGCTAAATCTACGTAACGTTACTTATCTATTGTTGTTTTTTGGGTGGATTTTAGAGACTGGTATTACAGTCAGAGTGTGGGCATCTGATCATTGGTCTAAATTTTTTCATTCTATCTTTGTAACTTAGTAACAATACAATTGATACAAATTCTTACAATTTGAACAATATATGTGCTATTTGATGGTGTTTATCCCTGCTAGTATTATAATTTGCATTGTTCTCTAGACCTTTCATTGTAGAATTGTCATCTCACTTGGTTCATAGCATATATATGGTTGTTAACATTGTTGAATGGATGTAATTTTCTGTTATAAATTTTTTATTAGTATGTGGTTGTCTTAATAGTCCATTTCCATGCTAAATTTTGTCATGAACACATGTTGATACAAAGTACTCACACAAGCATACTTTACATTGTCTTAATCTTTTTCTAAATGATGATGAATGGTCTCATGGATATGATCTCTTAAATGAAACATATGCTCTTGTACCTAGTAAGTTTTACACTGAATATTTTACATTGCACGGTCATTGGTTATTAATGATGAACAATGTTGCATTGATGTGACACATTGAATACTCTTGCAAGCAATCTTTCACTTCCAAGTATTGAGCATTGTCTTCTCTCGTTTGTCTTGAGTCATTCCTTTAGAGAAGTCAATCTTGATTCAAACCAAGTCCTTGTCCTCAACCATCCGATTAAAACAATACGACCTAGTTTGACCCCATATGAAAACCTCCTTAGGTTAGAAAACCTATCCTAGAAGTGTAGAGACAAGGTCGCTGAGGTGACAATGGGTGTCTTTCCTATTCGTTATCCTAAGCTCTCCTTCGCAGGGTGAGACTTTACCTTGGTGAGAGTTTGAGTGGTAACACGACCAAATTCAACATTTGGCTATGGCACCATGTTGAAACTTAGACATGCCATATCGTTAATCAAACTCTCAAGTTTGACTCTTCTCACCATTTTATCAAACTTTTCTAAATCTAAGTCACTCTTAAGTTTAACTCTTCTCTTTGAGAAACTGTGTTGAATCTATTGTTGTTGTAGGATACCAACTTAGAGGAAGAGTTAATTAAGGCCTTTAAGGTTTTTTCCAAGGACTAAAATGGTCTCATATTTTCCATTGAGGTGAATTTCATTCATTTTTATGCAGTATTGGGTCATTTGCTATTGTTTTTGTAAATTATTGTACTTTTCACCAATATCTATGTAATTGAACCCTTGATTTTATGATGGATTTGCATTTTTTTTAGTGGTAACATGTGACGATCAACTCCAATTCATGTATGATTATGTCATAATTATCTTCACTGAAAAATAAACTCTAATGAGTTTGTGATTCTATTCAAAATTCTCTTTAATAAAAATAAACTTTGTTGTTCAATTTTTTTTTAACAAAACTTCATTATTAAAAGATAACTTTTAGACAATATATTTTGTGAGAAAGAATATAGGAACATGTTATGAAATACGTTCAATTTGAACGTTTGTACATATTTTAAACATTCTTTACATGTATTTGTGGAGAGGAAACCGTAAAATTGTCAATCCATAAATTTTATGGTTTAGAAAATTATCTACTCATCATTTTCTCTTTATTTGGGTACCTTATGAACACGCACGAACACACACACACACACATATGAGTTATCTAAGTGGGCCTAATGGTTAAGAACACGTGTTTCATCTTAAAAAGTCACAGGTTCAAATCCAGAGGGAGGTAGGGTATGTACACCTCCGCAAACTTTAGCAATGAAACATATATATGCCATAAATGAAGGAGAAAGAAGGAAAGGTTGAAAGTTGAAATTTCAAATATTAGAGTTCTAGGTAGTAGGTGTAAAAGGAATTGTTTAAATTTAAAGGTTATATATATATATATATATATATATATATATATATATATAGATTTTACCAGTCAAATCGTTGGGCGAAGGGGAGTCCCTTGTCCCACAAACAAGGGGATCTCATACACCAATTTGGTGTGTTGGCTTGGTCGTGACCTTAAAAATAAATTATTATTATTATTATTATTATTATTATTATAATATATTGGAAAAACACTTTATAGATACAAAGAAGGAGAAGTTGAAAGTTGAAATTTCAAATATCGGAGTTTTAGATGCTGGGTGCAAAAGGAATTGTTTAAATTTTAAGGATGTATTTTATTGCTCTATTGAAATTAAAAAATACCACATAAAAAAAATAATAAACAACAAATTGTGTTAAATGGTTAAATGTATGGTATAATTTCAATCATCGATGTCATTAAAAAAATTGAAAAATGGTAAATGTGCCAAGTAAACAAAATAAACCATAAACAACGGTCAAATTTAACCACTTCAGGCTTGTGCTATGACCATAAACATCGGTTAAATTTAACCACTTTAGGCTTGTGTTGATTGTTGTGCATTATGAGGAAACATATTGATGAAATTGTGTGATTTGTTTTGCATGATGATCTTGGGTGGATTGTTGTGCATTATGAGATGTCAAGCCGAAACCATTGAACCGATTATGTCCTATCAATAGATGTTTTTATTTGGTTTCATGATTAATTACATGAAACTTACGATGTGTCAATATTACATTTTGGTGTGTTATTGATGCCTTTTTTGTTTGATTATTAATTGCATGAAATATTATGTTTTGGTGTGTTGTCAACGTTTTTTAAATAATTATTTGCATGGAATTTTATGTTGTGTCAATAGCGCCCACGTAATAGACATTTGTTTTCACAAATACATGCCTTGATTAACATGGATGTACTCATCGATAGTTGTATATGTTGTTTCTTGTCATAACCCCACCTACCTATGTTCAAACCTCATGCCCATTTAGGTCACTTCCTTCAACACTTTTTTGCAATTGCTCAAAAAGCTCTGCATCTGGATCTCGTCTTGGACCTGTAATTTATCCTGCAACGTTTTAGCTTCTATAGTACATGTTTCACATACTCCATGAATGGGATGGAGTCGCTTCAAGACCATTATGCTTCTCTTCAACCAACTAGGGGTATGCATGTTCCCTTTACTCTGAATGAGCAATCATTGAGAAGCAATGGGGATAAGACATGTAAAGTTTCTCATTGGACCTCCCCTTTGCTTTTCCATCCACTGCAGTGGAGCAATGTAGAAAGAGAATATGTGCCATATGCCAAATCACATAAATCTAGAGGCATATGAGGGTGTTTGAGTTTGGTCTACCAAGGTTGCACTTCAATGGACATAATGGCATTTTGTTTGGGCGAATAATTTGCAGGTAGAGACTCAAGAGCGAGGCATTGGTGGCAACAAAGAATTTAGCTGCTAAGCCCAGGGGTGTGACCATTATGCAGTGAAGTTGTACATGGAGGAAATGAAATATAAGTTGATGCACTGGCATTTGAGAAACAATTCAACTTCACACTTGAAAAACAATTCACTTCAAAATTAATTCATGACATGGCTAGGTAAATGGGATTTCTAATATGGATAATCAGGTTTTAAGTAAGATATCTACGTTGTTGGCATCTTAGTTTATTTCTATAGTTTGAATATCTTTGTTTTTCTTCTTTAGTCTTATACACTGTAGCATATGCACAACTGCTAACCTTATATTTTTCCAATCTAGCCACATAACTTGCACATTCAAAAGACAGAAAAGTATATTAGCCCCATTTTCATTCAAATATCGATAACCCCTAAACAAGTACAATTACATAAATTACAAGATTTAAGTGAGAGATTCAAGTGGTTATATGAACCCATCAAGTTGTAGCTAGAAGTTTAAAAGTGGGACTGAAATGTGACTACCATTGTGTCTGAAGAAATGAATTCGACCACCAATAACTGAATAAAATAAATATTTAGAAAAACTATCCTCTCGCTCTTATTTTACTGTCCATGGTGGAATTCAACTTTGATACTTGGGTTTTATTTATAGGCAAGATGCTTTTGAAAACCCTTGTGCAACAAGCAAACCTTTCCCTATTCAGGGAGAATTTACAATGGGATCCTTCTTACAACACCTCTTTGAAAGATCCCTTTAGCTAAGAAGCCAAGGTATCTATTTTGTGAAATTTTCCAATGACCTTCACCCGAGCCAACCACATGAAATATCCCATTTTCATGGGTGAGATAACCCACAACGAGTGAAACATGTCCTTCGTGATTTGAACCACCATTTACCATCGAACCAAAACCAATAATAAACATATTTGTTTTACTGAAATTGAATTAAAAAATAAGTAAGGCATCATACCTTCTCCAGGGAAGGATGAACATCTGTGAAATCAAGAACAACAAGGGCAAGAGATGCAGTGATAACACTCCATGACATAATAAAGCCACATATCATGGCAACCACTAATAATTTATCATTTATTAAAACAAAAAGAAACTAACGAGAAGTTCATCATATTTTATAACAAGATAGGTAAACTAATTATCATTTTAACTCTTGTATTCTGGTCCTTAAAAACCAATACCCAACTCATCATATTTTATAGCAAGACTAGTAAACTTATATTTTGGTCCTTCAAAAACAATACCTAACTCAGGTTTTAACCAAATGTAGCTGTCGGCTCATTAAATAAGATTGGTGTTGAATGTTGAAACCAGGCCAAAACGAAACAACAAAACAATTCATACGCCTTGATTGGATTTGAAATTCATTATAGTAAGATATCTGAATGGTTTGAAACTCATTTTTTTCTTGAATATCAAGAGTGTATGATCATTATGATTTATACGCATAATTCCAATTATATCAATCTATTTTATGCTATAACAAGTGATGCAATAATATATTGACAAGACAGAGAGGGTAAAGGCGGACGAGAGAGCACTAAGAGGAAAGGTGGCAGGTGGCAGTAGGAGGAGAGGAGAAACAAAGCGTCAAAATTGCACGTAAACTTTTAATTTGAACCCTTAATTTGTTCTGCAAACATTTCAACAAGAATAATAACGACTTCCCTTAAATAGCACTAGGCTCCTCCCCACCAATGAGGACCATCCAGCTAACCATCCTGCTATTGCACAAAAGCACCATAGTTGAGGAGCGTTTGTGGTGAAGGGTTTCTTGAGGGAAAAATGTGATGAAGGAATTATCGTGAAGGAATTCTTTAGATATCCGCTTAAGGAGCGCTGCAGTGAAGGAACTCTTCCCAGATGTATGCACCGGTGACAGGTTTCTTAGAAGCATGCAGGTTTTCGCAGGTTGTCACGAGAAAGAAAGAAAGAAAGAAAGTAAGTATTTTTTAACGTTCATGAGGTTAAAAATAGCTTATGGGACAAATTGTTTTTTCATCTGCCTTTTGTATTCGGCCCTTTTCTTGTGAAGTTTTACAATAATAGCTCCCAGCTTCTCAACAAGCTCTTTGCTGAATAGATTATCCCAAGAATTAGCTGCCATAATACCTGCATAATTTTCCCTGCTGTCTTTGAGGGCCTCACATTCTAAAATGAAATGTTTTTCTGTTTCCACTTTTCCGGACGAACACAAAATACATACTCTTTCTTCCCACCTTTCTTTTGGCCTTTTCCAATGCCCTGTTTCACAATGGAGTTGATGAGAGTTAGTCCTTAATTGAGCAATAAGAATTTTAGATCTCTAAGAAATATTGGCCTCTATGTACGCCTTTTGCTGATGGTTATGAGTGGGGTTAAACTCTTCAATGTAGTACTTCTTCTTTCTCCCTAGCTCTTTCTCCCAAGTACGTTTGTGGAACTTATCCGTGACAATTTTTTTTATCTCTTTACTCTTTGTAGGACACATGCTCAAGCAAATGCCCCATTTACTAAACCATTTGTTATTTTGCCGCATCCAAGTCTTCTTTCTTTTGCACAATCTGTCACTAAACACAACCTTAGGCCATCTGCCCTCTTCCATTTGCTCAATTTTTTTCAAATACCTTATGACTCGCACCATAGCAATTGCTTCAATAGGGGCAGCCCCTATTTCACTTAACAAGATAGCATAAGGAGATGCAATAGAGAAGGATGAGGTTCTATCTTGTCAAAGTCATTGACAGATAAAGCTGTGACGGTGTCTTTCTAGATGGTGCTAGTGTCAGCCCATGACGGTGCCAAATGCCAATAGAAGGGAAGGTAAATAAATATTTGAAACAAATGACATTAAAAACTTTCTCCATCCCAAGAAGGTCGCCGCTGTCTACGCAATAAGACTCCAATTTGATCAACCAATCATGTGATAAATAAACCGATTTAAATATTTCAGAAAAAATAATAAAATTCACTATCTAATATGAAACTATAGAGAAGATGCAAATTTTTTTGGGTTAGCAAACAAACTAATAGACATTTAACAATAAACAAATACTATATATTATGGAACGTTAGGTATAATAAAAATTGGAGTGGGTTAACTCGAGAACAATCTTCTCTCTTGAGTTAGCTTTTTGGCAGGGATTTTGGAGGTGTGGTTTTAAATTTGTGATCAATTCAAAATTTTGGTCAATTTTCTGAGCATCTAGATTAGTTTAAAATGGGGCAAAACCCCTGTGATAAGGTTATGCAATGTATGAAACTTTAATCCATGCAAAACTCAAACTACTATTAAAAATCTAGCCGAATTCAGATCCAATTTTTTGCCTAAAAAGAAATCTATTTGCTCCCAAATTTACCTACTCCCTAAAAATAAACAATCAAACCTAAAAAGTACCAAACAAACCTAAAAATTACCAAACATGGTTTAACGATTGCATCATAATGTAAAAAGTACCAAACAAGGTTCAATGATTACATCATAATAGAAGTATCCACTTAACATATATTAATAAATAATTAGCATAAAGCAAATATCACATCATGATGGCGTAGAAATATCCATTTAACGATCATATTATGGGTCAATGTGCCTTCACCGACACTCAACATAGTTTAATTAATAATATTTCATACACATCACAATATTTTTAGTATTTACTATTATATGTATATTTTAAACCTATTTAGAAATAAAATAAAATAACAAAAACCAAGCAAACTCGTGTTAAATTTCGACCTTGACATGAGTTAGTCAAGAAACAAACAAATAATTTAGTTAATTTAGCTAAGCTATATTATCTACATGTCACCTCTATGTACTATATTTATTGAGCTTTCTTTCCCTGCTTCAAAGCTAACCATCAATTTATGTCTTCCTCATGAAGGTCAGCAACACAGGACCCACCTGCAAGAGATGAGTAAGGATCTAACTTTTGTTACACAGCCATACACAGTGATGGGTGATGATTTGTATCTAACTTTTGTTACACAGCAATACACAGTGATGGGTGATGATTTGCATATATGTGCGAGGTGTCCATTTATGGGCTTGTATTCATATTCGCATTTGTCTCTCCATATTTATTTTGGAGTACCTTTTGAAATCCACCGGCAAGCATGTACAAGATGTTAAGGTTATATGTGTTTTGCATTATTATTATCATCACAGAGGTGGTGTGTGAGGTCGGGCTTTATGTGGAGGAGAAGACAGGTGACGAGGATGAATCTATTGTGGGGGACCCTGGAATGAAGAGCGACAAGCTGAGGGTTGCACTGGAAGAATGGAACTTCTGCAATGAAGTCGGGCAGGAGGCTCCTGGAATGGGTAGCCCAAGACAGGCTGATTGCGCAGACGTTTTCTGCCCTTTACTCACAGGTAACTAATCTACTATGTTACGCTCACATATGTTCAATTAATTGGATTTTCAAAATGCCAAATACTTGCAAAACAGAATCTTATGAGGGCGCCTCTTTCTCCAAATAAATCACATCAGATATCGTCTGACATATTAAATTACAGTAGTACAACTGCAAATCCTTAAAGCAGTTCATCCCTTAGCCCTTAGTCAAATGAGAAAGACAAAAAGAACAGATTTTACTAACAAATAATTTGATAAAAACAACATATACATTTTAAGTTAGGTCATAGGCTACTTAGACTAATAAACGCAACTGAAAACATAAGATTTTAAACCAGTTATTTTATTGAAATTGAGTTTGGTTTGTGCAAACAGAATTGATTGACAGAATTCTGTTTGAAGTATCACCTAAATCAGATAAGTTTTATCTTAATTGACCAGAAATGGGAAATAGTCCTAATTCTTTTCTAATCATTTTTGGAACAAAATCTACATTGCATAAATTCAGATTTTGATTACTCCCAATGTCTTGGCGGAACTGTTTTCTTGCTAGACACTTATTTCTGTTAAAAATCCCTAATTAGTGTTAATTTTCTCTAAAGCCCAGATCGGATTTCTACTTCCAATAAAATTTACTTTCAGAAGCATGCATGCACAATAAAATTTCAGATCTGATATTTATGAACAGAATTACACTGAGCTTAATAACATGCATGCACAGCGGAAACTTATGCAAACCAATAACACACTTTTGACATAGTAATTTTTGGGTAAATACCCCTGGACAAAACCCCGAAGGGAAAACTAGCAAAATGAGATTTTTATTGAGATGGCCCACAGACAAGAAATTAATGAGTTTGTATTTAGCTCACAAATCTTGAGAATCATGCCACTGCAAACTGCCTTGAAAACCGTACAACCACAGATCAGAAATCTGCCTGGATTTCCATGCAGCCTGCCTTGGGATTTGCACTCAGCCTGCACACTATTCTGCTGCACGGATCCCTCTTGTATGGACCCCTGCTGTATGTATCTGCCTTGGAATCCATGCCTGATCGGTACATTGTCCTGCTATACAAATCTGCCTTGAAATCCATGCTCTGCAGCCACATGTGTGCCCTTGGGAAATGTACCAATGCTGCTGTACGGATGGGCTTCCTTGGGAAGTGCACCCTCCTTGGGAAACATTCCAATGCCTTGGGAAATATGCCCAAACTGTTGCATGCAAGTTTTCCTCTTCCTCTTATCCTCAATTCTCTCTCTCACCTGTCACAATGATGGGTTGATTTCACTTTTTCCGGCTTCTTTATTTTCCATATCTCCAACCTCGTAATGATCACCTCGATCTACGGATGAGATCAACTTAGATCTACGATCACGATATAATCTGAAGTTCACTTAAATTTTGCTTTATGAACTTTAGCAAAGTGAACATTAACTAATAATTAATTGATGTACTTTAGAGAAAAAAGTCACTTTATAAAAATAAAGTAAGCCTGAGAAAGTTTCCGGACGACTTCTACATGCTTCGACTCCGAGCCAATGCAGAAGCACCTGTTCGAGCTACCACAATTTAACAATCAACACTTCAACACAATTATATTAACGTAATTGGTAACTTGGCAAGCCTTTTCTAGATGTCACCCGAGATCGAGCCTGTCTGCTGCCACTATAACTGCTGGAGAAATTGTAAACCCTGCAAGCACAACTCTCGGTTAAGGGAAGAATTCGAACCTGGGCCGAGTTGCCCCTATATTGCTTAGTTGGACACCTTATGGTATGGGATGGCTATCGTTCAGCGAAACCCTCGCGGGCCATAGGGGAAATTATTTAACATTTTAAAAACTTCTATTCAAGTAGTTGGAGCTTTGCATTGTCTTATATTTTGTGATTAACTGAAGGAAAGTTAAACTAGCTTTGAATAAAGCAATGATCTTTATCCACCCTTGAAACTATCTAACTAGGTATTTTAAGGAATGTATAGGGGTTGTATCTCTTTCTAATCTTTTATAAGTTTAACTATCCTATCTACTTCAAAATACAAATCGGTATGAATTGGCCTTAAGTCAAAGATGGGATTTTTTGCTTCAAATGGCATGACTAATATCAGACTTGAATGTTATTTCAAAGCCATTTTGAAGTTTAATTTTTATTTTTTGTTATTAGTTTTTTCTTTTGTAAAAGATACTTCTTCTATATACAGGAAAATATTTACATCAGCAACTAGAAACACATGAAAAAGACAGAAGGGTATATACAATGAACATCATTTCCTCTTCTGAAGTGATACTAAAGCAACTATGAAATCAGCATAAGCAACCGTATCTAATAATTTGGCATCTCTAATCAGTAATACCCCTTTTGCTAGGAGTTGCATACGTACCTCATCTCGCCATAATTGACAAAATGATGACTGAGAACTAACCTCATTATCAAAAGAAAACTTGCAACGAAGTTTCCAAATTATATACAAAGTGGAAACTCTCAAATAGTGCCAAATACCAGCCAAGGAATCTTGGATCACTGATTTGGAATCACCAAACAAAACTGTCCACCAATGCAAATGCCCCTTGTTATCGCGCAATTTTTGTAATTTTCCCAAAGCCCAAGGCAAGTGGATCAAATTAGCGTAACTGGGAATAACCTGCTACTGTCACCACAATAGGAGATCCTTTTCTCTTTAGGGAAAAGAAAAAAGGCCACCCCGGGGGAGACGTCCCCGACGACTAGGGGGTAAATAACTTAGATCAAATAGAGATTTCTCCCCTCTCAAGGGTCAACATCCTGGTGGAAAGGCAAGACCCCCCTGGGTCTAGGCCTGCCAGAGTGTCTCGGGGGAAACATCTTTCTTTCTTCCTAGTGCAAGCCTCTGGTGTTTCTCTGCCCCCGGTTGGGGTCACAACATCCATCTGTGGGCTTTTAGCCCCATGGAGGTTTGAGCTAATCATTCCCCCATATGTACCTGTCCATCGGGCAAAGTCCTGCAGCAATAACAAGTACGCCCTCCCGGGGTTCATAAGTCACAGGGATCATAGCAATGTCAATCACATCTAATAATCAAATTACCCAAAACATGTGCATCAAACCACTCTTTACCCAGACAAATGCTCAAAGATGTTATGCAATTTAACAAGTCAGGTTTGGAGGGAGTCTCAAGATGTCCTATTGGGCTAATCCTTCTTAAGTTCGAGGTGTTTCCCAGGTGAGAGCCAATCTAGGTCATGTAAGTGTGTGTGAAGTGACATAGGAAGTGTTAGGGCACAAGGTGTGGTGATAACATGAAAATTTAGGTCTTGCCTATGGGTGTTGTTATCCCCTAACCTAGGGATAACTAAGGAGATTATGTCTCGAGGCCCACAGGTCCTAGATATGGAGTACCGAGAGCCATATTTACTTGAGCTTGGCCCTGGAGGGCCCATCCTTCTTCTTCAACGCCTCCATCCTGTCAGCAACAACAACATCCATCCCATCGGCCTGGTCTTGAAGCAACAATGGGTCTTGCTCCATGAGGTAATGAGTCTGGGTATCATGGTATGTGTCACTCTGATTCTCAAAACATTTGAATATGTGCATTTAATTCTCTTTTGGTTCACGACGTGTGCTTGGACTTTATGCCTTTTTAACTTGTCCATACCTGGGGGGGATGACAGAATGCCCTAGCAAGTTGGTTCCCTTAGGAGTGAGTTGCCACTAGGTGGGTTCTTGAAAGGTCATCGTCCATTCCCACCATACTTATCACTTTTCATCATCTTCCCTCTCATCTATCCCCTGCATTGGTTCAGGCATTGGGTTTTCCAAGCTAGCAAAGGGTTGTACCTTGCCTTGTGGGAAGAAGGGGCTAAAGGCCTAGAGGGTAAAAGTAGTTAGCAAAAGATAAAATCCAAAAGAACAAAACCTTCAGATGCTTCGCCCAGGGATCCCCGAGAAATTAATAAAAGGCTTCTCAATAAGAAAAAGGAGGGACCCATTAATAAATAAACTCAAGACCTAGTTGGAGGATAGGGGGTCTCATCACGAGCCAACCTATTAGGTCCATGGGCATGTAGTGGTATGACACTACTATTCAGCTGGTCACCACGCCAGGGTAGTGGCTCTTGGTAGGATAGCCAAGAGAAAGGGGGTCTCATCACGAGTCAACCTTCTCATCTCCGTGAAATGCTTGTGGGTAACGCTGTCACCATTGGTCACCATGCCAGGGTAGTGTCCTCCAGCTATTCCCTTGAAAGAAAAAGCAATAAGATAAAAAGGTAAAAAGGCATTGAATGGGCTTGGAAACATTTACATCCATGACAAGTTGCAGCTCACCCTCTTCAGAGGCACCCACAAGTAAGCCCTACATTTCCCTGTCATCATTGCACCTATTGCCCAAACATCCCATACCATCTCATGCACTTACATGACCTAGATTGATCTTCACCTGGAAACATCCCACATCTAAGGAGACTTAGCCCAATAGGACGTCCTGAAACCCTCTCCAAACCTGGCTTGTAGAATAGCATAACGTCTTTGAGCACTTGTCTGGGAAAGGGGGGTTTTATGCACATGTTTGGATAACTTGATTATTAGATGTGATTGACATTGCTATGATCCCTGTGACTTATGAGCCCATGGAGGGCGTACTTCTTGTTGCTGCAGGACCATGCCTGACGGACAGGTACACATGGGGAGATGATTAGCTCGGACCTCCATAGGGATAAAATCCCACCAGATGGATGCTAAGACCCCAGGCAGGGGCGGGCATACACAAGAGGCTTGCACCAAAGAGTGAGGCGGATGTTCCACTGGAGACAGCCTGGCAGGCCTGGACCCAGGGGGGTCTTGCCCTCCCATCGTGATGTTGGCCCTTAAAGGCCCTTGACGTCATCATTCAAAGCCTTGACGTCACCCAGTTGAGGCACCCAGCTTGAGGATGACATTGGTTGGCATGTGTGGCAAATCCAGAGGGGTTTTGAGCCCCAACGTTCCACTTGGAGGGCTAGCGTTCCAACAAGAAGGCTAACGTCACCCTAGGAGGGGCACGACTTCACCCTAAAAAGCTTAAATTAGGGTTTTATTTGACAAATTTATGTAAAATTGGATTTTCTCATGTAAACTGGCCATGTCGACCTTTTTGACCTAATTTTATAATTAAAGGTCATTTTGATTGTATAAATAAGGGATTTGGCCCTTGTATTTTATCATCATCGATTCACTCACTGAGTGACATCTGAAATTCGGCTCCTTTAAGGCTCTTTGGCTGAAATTAAGTGGTGCACAACTCTTGGAGGAGGCTTACATTGGTGTTTTTTGGCATTTTTCTTGGTGGAAAGTCTTCAACTAGGCTAATTGCTAGATTATTCTTGGTGAATGTAAGTGAATTTCTGCAATTCTTCTTTACTTTGAATGGTTATAATACATTTACTTTGCATTTTTTCCAAGATTATGAAATTGCTAGCTTAAAACCATAGGAGATCAAGCACATGTTATTGTCCTTTTCTTAATAGCTTTTCACCTACTAGATTATGCTAGAAAACCTATCCTTTGAAGCATTGTGCTAGAGCCCTACCATTGTAGCACTCTAGCATCATTTGCTTCATCAATCCATTATTTACTTCAAGCTTGAGCTAGAGAATAAGGAAAACCGCTACGGCCTAGGGTTACCTACTTCCTAGTAGTTGTTTTCCTTCTAGGGCTTGTTGATTGAGGCCTTGGGTTACTCACACCTCAACCATCATCCCTCTTTGTCCTTAGCTCACACATTATCATTTGTTTCCTTCAAGTTTGTTGCTGCAAAGTGACTCCATTAGCCCTAAAGACATTGATCTAGACCTTATGTTTGATTGATTTATGAGAACAACCTTCAAATCTTATACCTTTAGCTATTTGCTAACACTTCCTAACCCTAGATTAGACTAATCTAGTAACCTTCTTGCTGCTGTTACAAAAGTAAGCTACAACCATATATTACAGCAGTAAAATCTCATAAAAGCAATTGATAAAGTTGATTTTTACATTGCCTCTTTAGCTTTCGACAAATGCTAGCATAGTGCTATTATTAGATTATCATTTTTGGTCATTTTGAAGCTAATTTAAGGCATTGATTGTGAAGCCATTATCATATATACATTGTTGTTATAGATTTTTGTTTACTTCATCTTTTATCAACTAGTTGCTTTCATTGACAAGTCCAAGGTCTTATGAAGCACTAACATCAAACTGTACTTGCGAAAAATAGTGTTTTCTTGTTGCTTTGTTTTGGGCAGGTACACATAAGCATATCATTGTTTCATTTGCTAAAACTTTGGGACTTTCTTATCAGTGTGACTTGTGAGAGGGGATAACTTTCTTGATATCTACACCTTTTCCTTCTCAAACCCCCAGGTCACCGGGGACGTCTCCCCTAGGCTATCATCCCTAAATAGAAAGAGGTATCTTATTAAGGTGACAGTGATAGGACAACCTCCTATTACACCAATTCACCCTCCTTTAGCCTTTCTCTTTGGGACAAGTACAAATTGCACGATAACATTTTGGCGCTGTTGCCGGGGAACACCAAGTCAATTCTCCTCAAAGACGACACTTTTCTGTAAGCCTTTCCTCAAAAGTCTTTACTTTGCAAAGCTTACCTGGTGACCACTAATGACAAAACCAATCATGACTTGTCAAAGAGACCCGTGAAATTTCAAACCCCTAGACATGAGTAAAATCCCGGGATACCCTAGGCAAATTCCACCTAAATATGAAAAATGGCTCCCTAGATTCATTGGTAGTGATGGAGCTAGAGCAGACTATCACATGAATGACTTTTGGGCTTTCTTTCAACTCCACCCTATTAGTGATGATGCTGAAGATTTGGTAATGAAACTCTTCTCTGCCACTCTTCATGGCAATGCTAGGGAGTGGTATGACGACCTCCCTGATGCTAGCATCACATCTATGAACCAATTGGAAGAAACCTTTCTCGAGAGATGGGGTATTAAGTTGGAAGATATCCAAATGC
>ML802061.1:89309-103965 GCA_009831015.1 Picea engelmannii
GATTGCATCATAATGTAAAAAGTACCAAACAAGGTTCAATGATTACATCATAATAGAAGTATCCACTTAACATATATTAATAAATAATTAGCATAAAGCAAATATCACATCATGATGGCGTAGAAATATCCATTTAACGATCATATTATGGGTCAATGTGCCTTCACCGACACTCAACATAGTTTAATTAATAATATTTCATACACATCACAATATTTTTAGTATTTACTATTATATGTATATTTTAAACCTATTTAGAAATAAAATAAAATAACAAAAACCAAGCAAACTCGTGTTAAATTTCGACCTTGACATGAGTTAGTCAAGAAACAAACAAATAATTTAGTTAATTTAGCTAAGCTATATTATCTACATGTCACCTCTATGTACTATATTTATTGAGCTTTCTTTCCCTGCTTCAAAGCTAACCATCAATTTATGTCTTCCTCATGAAGGTCAGCAACACAGGACCCACCTGCAAGAGATGAGTAAGGATCTAACTTTTGTTACACAGCCATACACAGTGATGGGTGATGATTTGTATCTAACTTTTGTTACACAGCAATACACAGTGATGGGTGATGATTTGCATATATGTGCGAGGTGTCCATTTATGGGCTTGTATTCATATTCGCATTTGTCTCTCCATATTTATTTTGGAGTACCTTTTGAAATCCACCGGCAAGCATGTACAAGATGTTAAGGTTATATGTGTTTTGCATTATTATTATCATCACAGAGGTGGTGTGTGAGGTCGGGCTTTATGTGGAGGAGAAGACAGGTGACGAGGATGAATCTATTGTGGGGGACCCTGGAATGAAGAGCGACAAGCTGAGGGTTGCACTGGAAGAATGGAACTTCTGCAATGAAGTCGGGCAGGAGGCTCCTGGAATGGGTAGCCCAAGACAGGCTGATTGCGCAGACGTTTTCTGCCCTTTACTCACAGGTAACTAATCTACTATGTTACGCTCACATATGTTCAATTAATTGGATTTTCAAAATGCCAAATACTTGCAAAACAGAATCTTATGAGGGCGCCTCTTTCTCCAAATAAATCACATCAGATATCGTCTGACATATTAAATTACAGTAGTACAACTGCAAATCCTTAAAGCAGTTCATCCCTTAGCCCTTAGTCAAATGAGAAAGACAAAAAGAACAGATTTTACTAACAAATAATTTGATAAAAACAACATATACATTTTAAGTTAGGTCATAGGCTACTTAGACTAATAAACGCAACTGAAAACATAAGATTTTAAACCAGTTATTTTATTGAAATTGAGTTTGGTTTGTGCAAACAGAATTGATTGACAGAATTCTGTTTGAAGTATCACCTAAATCAGATAAGTTTTATCTTAATTGACCAGAAATGGGAAATAGTCCTAATTCTTTTCTAATCATTTTTGGAACAAAATCTACATTGCATAAATTCAGATTTTGATTACTCCCAATGTCTTGGCGGAACTGTTTTCTTGCTAGACACTTATTTCTGTTAAAAATCCCTAATTAGTGTTAATTTTCTCTAAAGCCCAGATCGGATTTCTACTTCCAATAAAATTTACTTTCAGAAGCATGCATGCACAATAAAATTTCAGATCTGATATTTATGAACAGAATTACACTGAGCTTAATAACATGCATGCACAGCGGAAACTTATGCAAACCAATAACACACTTTTGACATAGTAATTTTTGGGTAAATACCCCTGGACAAAACCCCGAAGGGAAAACTAGCAAAATGAGATTTTTATTGAGATGGCCCACAGACAAGAAATTAATGAGTTTGTATTTAGCTCACAAATCTTGAGAATCATGCCACTGCAAACTGCCTTGAAAACCGTACAACCACAGATCAGAAATCTGCCTGGATTTCCATGCAGCCTGCCTTGGGATTTGCACTCAGCCTGCACACTATTCTGCTGCACGGATCCCTCTTGTATGGACCCCTGCTGTATGTATCTGCCTTGGAATCCATGCCTGATCGGTACATTGTCCTGCTATACAAATCTGCCTTGAAATCCATGCTCTGCAGCCACATGTGTGCCCTTGGGAAATGTACCAATGCTGCTGTACGGATGGGCTTCCTTGGGAAGTGCACCCTCCTTGGGAAACATTCCAATGCCTTGGGAAATATGCCCAAACTGTTGCATGCAAGTTTTCCTCTTCCTCTTATCCTCAATTCTCTCTCTCACCTGTCACAATGATGGGTTGATTTCACTTTTTCCGGCTTCTTTATTTTCCATATCTCCAACCTCGTAATGATCACCTCGATCTACGGATGAGATCAACTTAGATCTACGATCACGATATAATCTGAAGTTCACTTAAATTTTGCTTTATGAACTTTAGCAAAGTGAACATTAACTAATAATTAATTGATGTACTTTAGAGAAAAAAGTCACTTTATAAAAATAAAGTAAGCCTGAGAAAGTTTCCGGACGACTTCTACATGCTTCGACTCCGAGCCAATGCAGAAGCACCTGTTCGAGCTACCACAATTTAACAATCAACACTTCAACACAATTATATTAACGTAATTGGTAACTTGGCAAGCCTTTTCTAGATGTCACCCGAGATCGAGCCTGTCTGCTGCCACTATAACTGCTGGAGAAATTGTAAACCCTGCAAGCACAACTCTCGGTTAAGGGAAGAATTCGAACCTGGGCCGAGTTGCCCCTATATTGCTTAGTTGGACACCTTATGGTATGGGATGGCTATCGTTCAGCGAAACCCTCGCGGGCCATAGGGGAAATTATTTAACATTTTAAAAACTTCTATTCAAGTAGTTGGAGCTTTGCATTGTCTTATATTTTGTGATTAACTGAAGGAAAGTTAAACTAGCTTTGAATAAAGCAATGATCTTTATCCACCCTTGAAACTATCTAACTAGGTATTTTAAGGAATGTATAGGGGTTGTATCTCTTTCTAATCTTTTATAAGTTTAACTATCCTATCTACTTCAAAATACAAATCGGTATGAATTGGCCTTAAGTCAAAGATGGGATTTTTTGCTTCAAATGGCATGACTAATATCAGACTTGAATGTTATTTCAAAGCCATTTTGAAGTTTAATTTTTATTTTTTGTTATTAGTTTTTTCTTTTGTAAAAGATACTTCTTCTATATACAGGAAAATATTTACATCAGCAACTAGAAACACATGAAAAAGACAGAAGGGTATATACAATGAACATCATTTCCTCTTCTGAAGTGATACTAAAGCAACTATGAAATCAGCATAAGCAACCGTATCTAATAATTTGGCATCTCTAATCAGTAATACCCCTTTTGCTAGGAGTTGCATACGTACCTCATCTCGCCATAATTGACAAAATGATGACTGAGAACTAACCTCATTATCAAAAGAAAACTTGCAACGAAGTTTCCAAATTATATACAAAGTGGAAACTCTCAAATAGTGCCAAATACCAGCCAAGGAATCTTGGATCACTGATTTGGAATCACCAAACAAAACTGTCCACCAATGCAAATGCCCCTTGTTATCGCGCAATTTTTGTAATTTTCCCAAAGCCCAAGGCAAGTGGATCAAATTAGCGTAACTGGGAATAACCTGCTACTGTCACCACAATAGGAGATCCTTTTCTCTTTAGGGAAAAGAAAAAAGGCCACCCCGGGGGAGACGTCCCCGACGACTAGGGGGTAAATAACTTAGATCAAATAGAGATTTCTCCCCTCTCAAGGGTCAACATCCTGGTGGAAAGGCAAGACCCCCCTGGGTCTAGGCCTGCCAGAGTGTCTCGGGGGAAACATCTTTCTTTCTTCCTAGTGCAAGCCTCTGGTGTTTCTCTGCCCCCGGTTGGGGTCACAACATCCATCTGTGGGCTTTTAGCCCCATGGAGGTTTGAGCTAATCATTCCCCCATATGTACCTGTCCATCGGGCAAAGTCCTGCAGCAATAACAAGTACGCCCTCCCGGGGTTCATAAGTCACAGGGATCATAGCAATGTCAATCACATCTAATAATCAAATTACCCAAAACATGTGCATCAAACCACTCTTTACCCAGACAAATGCTCAAAGATGTTATGCAATTTAACAAGTCAGGTTTGGAGGGAGTCTCAAGATGTCCTATTGGGCTAATCCTTCTTAAGTTCGAGGTGTTTCCCAGGTGAGAGCCAATCTAGGTCATGTAAGTGTGTGTGAAGTGACATAGGAAGTGTTAGGGCACAAGGTGTGGTGATAACATGAAAATTTAGGTCTTGCCTATGGGTGTTGTTATCCCCTAACCTAGGGATAACTAAGGAGATTATGTCTCGAGGCCCACAGGTCCTAGATATGGAGTACCGAGAGCCATATTTACTTGAGCTTGGCCCTGGAGGGCCCATCCTTCTTCTTCAACGCCTCCATCCTGTCAGCAACAACAACATCCATCCCATCGGCCTGGTCTTGAAGCAACAATGGGTCTTGCTCCATGAGGTAATGAGTCTGGGTATCATGGTATGTGTCACTCTGATTCTCAAAACATTTGAATATGTGCATTTAATTCTCTTTTGGTTCACGACGTGTGCTTGGACTTTATGCCTTTTTAACTTGTCCATACCTGGGGGGGATGACAGAATGCCCTAGCAAGTTGGTTCCCTTAGGAGTGAGTTGCCACTAGGTGGGTTCTTGAAAGGTCATCGTCCATTCCCACCATACTTATCACTTTTCATCATCTTCCCTCTCATCTATCCCCTGCATTGGTTCAGGCATTGGGTTTTCTAAGCTAGCAAAGGGTTGTACCTTGCCTTGTGGGAAGAAGGGGCTAAAGGCCTAGAGGGTAAAAGTAGTTGGCAAAAGATAAAATCCAAAAGAACAAAACCTTCAGATGCTTTGCCTAGGGATCCCCGAGAAATTAATAAAAGGCTTCTCAATAAGAAAAATGAGGGACCCATTAATAAATAAACTCAAGACCTAGTTGGAGGATAGGGGGTCTCATCACGAGCCAACCTATTAGGTCCATGGGCATGTAGCGGTATGACACTACTATTCAGCTGGTCACCACGCCAGGGTAGTGGCTCTTGGTAGGATAGCCAAGAGAAAGGAGGTCTCATCACGAGTTAACCTTCTCATCTCCGTGAAATGATTGTGGTAACGCTGTCACCATTGGTTACCATGCCAGGGTAGTGTCCCTCAGCTATTACCTTGAAAGAAAAAGCAATAAGATAAAAAGGTAAAAAGGCATTGAATGGGCTTGGAAACATTTGCATCCATGACAAGTTGCAGCTCACCCTCTTCAGAGGCACCCACAAGTAAGCCCTCATTTCGCTGTCATCATTGCACCTATTGCCCAAACATCCCATACCATCTCATGCACTTACATGACCTAGATTGATCTTCACCTAGAAACATCCCACATCTAAGGAGAATTAGCCCAATAGGACGTCCTGAAACCCTCTCCAAACCTAGCTTGTAGAATAGCATAACGTCTTTGAGCACTTGTCTGGGAAAGGGGGGTTTTATGCACATGTTTGGATAACTTGATTATTAGATGTGATTGACATTGCTATGATCCCTGTGACTTATGAGCCCATGGAGGGCGTACTTGTTGTTGCTGCAGGACCATGCCTGACGGACAGGTACACATGGGGAGATGATTAGCTCGGACTCCATAGGGATAAAATCCCACCAGATGGATGCTGAGACCCCAGCCAGGGGCAGACATACACCAGAGGCTTGCACCAAAGAGTGAGGAGGACGTTCCACCGGAGACAGCCTGGCAGGCCTGGACCCAGGGGGGTCTTGCCCTCCCATCGTGATGTTGGCCCTTAAAGGCCCTTGACGTCATCATTCAAAGCCTTGACGTCACCCAGTTGAGGCACCTAGCTTGAGGACGACATTGGTTGGCATGTGTGGCAAATCCAGAGGGGTTTTGAGCCCCAACGTTCCACTTGGAGGGCTAATGTTCCAACAAGAAGGCTAACGTCACCCTAGGAGGGGCATGACTTCACCCTAAAAAGCTTAAATTAGGGTTTCATTTGACAAATTTATGTAAAATTGGATTTTCTCATGTAAGCTGGCCATGTCGACCTTTTTGACCTAATTTTATAATTAAAGGTCATTTTGATTGTATAAATAAGGGATTTGGCCCTTGTATTTTATCATCATTGATTCACTCACTAAGTGACATCTGAAATTCGGCTCCTTTAAGGCTCTTTGGCTGAAATTAAGTGGTGCGCAACTCTTGGAGGAGGCTTACATTGGTGTTTTTTGGCATTTTTCTTGGTGGAAACTCTTCAACTAGGCTAATTGCTAGATTATTCTTGGTGAATGTAAGTGAATTTCCGCAATTCTTCTTTACTTTGAATGGTTATAATACATTTACTTTGCATTTTTTCCAAGATTATGAAATTGCTAGCTTAAAACCCTAGGAGATCAAGCACATGTTATTGTCCTTGTCTTAATAGCTTTTCACCTACTAGATTGTGCTAGAAAACCTATCCTTTGAAGCATTGTGCTAGAGCCCTACCATTGTAGCACTCTAGCATCATTTGCTTCATCAATCCATTATTTACTTCAAGCTTGAGCTAGAGAAGAAGGAAAACCGCTAGAGCCTAGGGTTACCTACTTCCTAGTAGTTGTTTTCCTTCTAGGGCTTGTTGATTGAGGCCTTGGGTTACTAACACCTCAACCATCATCCCTCTTTGTCCTTAGCTCACACATTATCATTTGTTTCCTTCAAGTTTGTTGCTGCAAAGTGACTCCATTAGCCCTAAAGACACTGATCTAGACCTTATGTTTGATTGATTGATGAGAACAACCTTCAAATCTTATACCTTTAGCTATTTGCTAACACTTCCTAACCCTAGATTAGACTAATCTAGTAACCTTCTTGCTGCTGTTACAAAAGTAAGCTACAACCATATATTACAGCAGTAAAATCTCATAAAAGCAATTGATAAAGTTGATTTTTACATTGCCTCTTTAGCTTTCGACAAATGCTAGCATAGTGCTATTATTAGATTATCATTTTTGGTCATTTTGAAGCTAATTTAAGGCATTGATTGTGAAGCCATTATCATATATACATTGTTGTTATAGATTTTTGTTTACTTCATCTTTTATCAACTAGTTGCTTTCATTGACAAGTCCAAGGTCTTATGAAGCACTAACATCAAACTGTACTTGCAAAAAATAGTGTTTTCTTGTTGCTTTGTTTTGGGCAGGTACACATAAGCATATCATTGCTTCATTTGCTAAAACTTTGGGACTTTCTGATCAGTGTGACTTGTGAGAGGGGATAACTTTCTTGATATCTACACCTTTTCCTTCTCAAACCCCCAGGTCACCGGGGACGTCTCCCCTGGGCTATCATCCCTAAATAGAAAGAGGTATCTTATTAAGGTGACAGTGATAGGACAACCTCCTGTTACGCCAATTCGCCCTCCTTTAGCCTTTCTCTTTGGGACAAGTACAAATTGCGTGATAACATTTTGGCGCTGTTGCCGGGGAACACCAAGTCAATTCTCCTCAAAGACGACACTTTTCTGTAAGCCTTTCCTCAAAAGTCTTTACTTTGCAAAGCTTACCTGGCGACCACTAGTGACAAAACCAATCATGACTTCTCAAAGAGACCCGTGAAATTTCAAACCCCTAGACATGAGTAAAATCCCGGGATACCCTAGGCAAATTCCACCCAAATATGAAAAATGGCTCCCTAGATTCATTGGTAGTGATGGAGCTAGAGTAGACTATCACATGAATGACTTTTGGGCTTTCTTTCAACTCCACCCTATTAGTGATGATGCTGAAGATTTGGCAATGAAACTCTTCTCTGCCACTCTTCATGGCAATGCTAGGGAGTGGTATGACGACCTCCTTGATGCTAGCATCACATCTATGAACCAATTGGAAGAAACCTTTCTCGAGAGATGGGGTATTAAGTTGGAAGATATCCAATTGCTACTAGAAAGACTCGAGCATATAAAACAAACTGAGAATGAGACTATCAGGGAATTCCAGGCTAGGTTTGAGAACTTGCTATATCAGATTCTTAGAAGCCATCATCCTGGAGACAAGTACCTCGTTTATCTCTATACCAATGCACTCTTAGTGCATTTAGGGTTCTTCCTCAATAAAAAGGGGCCAAAAACAATCTATGATGCCTATTGCATGGCCATGCAAATCGAGGAGAATATTTATTTGTCCAAGAAAAAACACTTCTTTTCTCTAGAAACCAAAGTTGAGGACCCCAAAGATACCCCAGATACCCTTAGTCTGGAGAGATTAATCTCCCTTGATATCTTTGAAGGAAGGGAACAAGTCATCAACCAACAAGAGGTTGAGAAGAGCGATCCTAATGAAGGTTTCCAATCCCATGAGGAAGGGAAAGAATTTACTCATGCTTCTACCATGGTTGAAGAGCAAGAGCCTGAAGATATCGAACACGATGATGAAATATTGATGTGTGCTCCTCCCTTTGATGAAGCCATCCACGAGCCTATTCCTCCTGTGCAAGGAGAAGAGGATGAGGTTAGTCACTTTCCTTTTTCTTGTTTTTGATAATACCTTATTCTATGATTCAAAGAGTGAAGAAGAAATGGAACCCTTGGACAAGCTGGAGCCTCTATATTATAAAGTTGAAGATTCAGAAGCTAGTCTTCCATTTGATGAAGTTATCCAAACACTTGAAGCTCCTTCACAGGAAGAAGTAAGCGTGAGTTATTTCCCTTTCCAAATTTTTAATGATCCTTTATCTTATGATGTGGAAAATGAAGAAGTGTTGGATGTTTTAATCCCTTCATGCTATGATGAAGATGATGACTTTGTTGATAATATTGATGAATTCATACATGTCGGGAAGCGTAAATGGGATGTGATTGGATATGACGGGGATCCCATTTACGACATTGAGGGTCGTTTCCAAAGGTTGCCTTTACCATTATCACATGAAGTTACTAATAGATTAGACATTTGGCAACAAGGACATGACATGGTTACAAATCTTTTTCAGACACCCAAGGACGACCTGATGCTATGCTCTTCTAATAATTTTCAGTCATACCTTGAGGACTTTGATGATTGTTCCTTTGAGCACTTGGATTTACTCTATGAAGAATATTATCAACCATCGTTGTGCTCGGACCTTGATAGAGGTGAGGACATTGCTTGTCCAACCCATGGTACTTGTGACGAAGTTACCCAACCCCCTTTTACTTTACCTCACTGTGTCACTAAGGCTGTAGTTGGGAAAATTGTCCCTTGTATTGAGTTTTCTCCAGGACAAAGCCTTCTGTTAGAATTCAAGGGTAGGTTGAATACTTTGAGAAGAAGTTTATTATCTCACTCTTCTAACTTTCCCTTAGAAATTTGCCATTCATTCTCTAGGTTTTTATTAGTCCTTTCCCAGACTTTAGGATGTGATGATATCCAAGGTAGCCAACTTTCGGACTCTTTCAACCTTTTGAACCTTGGATTTTTCACGATCCCTTTCTGAGTTGGATTGAGCACTTTCCTAAAGGTGCGGATTGACATGATTTTGTCCCTCCCTCCCACCTCCATGAGCTAGACTTTACAATTTCTGATGGTACAATGCATTTTCTAACTCATGTTATTTTTGTGCTTGACCTATCATTGTTTTGGTTTATGATGAAGCACAGAGGCAGGTATTATGAGATATTGCTAGGATGGCTTCATTGGCTATTTGACTACACCTAGCATTCAACCAATAGGCAAGTAGAGGTAAGTAGGTAGGCATTTTGCATTCATTGTATATACCATCTGCATTTCATGCTAGAGTAGTTGTATTTCCATTTGTATATATGCTTGCTTACTTTCATTTTATTGTACCATATATGAGCCAAGGGTGATATCACCACCCCAAATGATTACTAATAGATTTTGATTGAGATCTAGCAGGTCACAGGTTATACCAGAGATGCTGAGGTTCTCATGCGCTCTATACGGTGAGCACATGTCCTCGAGTTGGAGCCAGATGTTATCCCCTAACCTAGGGATAACTAAGGAGATTATGTCTCGAGGCCCACAAGTCCTAGACATGGAGTACCGAGAGCTATATTGACTTGAGCCTGGCCTTGGAGGGCCCATCGTTCTTCTTCAACGCCTCCATCCTGTCAGCAACAACAACATCTATCCCATCGACCTGGTCCTGAAGAACCAATAGGTCTTGCTCCATGAGGTAATGAGTCCGGGTCTCATGGTATGTGTCACTCTGATTCTCAAAACATTTGAATATGTGCATTTAATTCTCTTTTGCTTCATGACGTGTGCTTGGACTTTATGCCTTTTGACTTGTCCATACATGAGGGGGATGACATAATGCCCTAGCAAGTTGGTTCCCTTAGGAGTGAGTTGCCACTAGGTGGGTTCTTGAAAGGTCATCGTCCATTCCCACCATACTTATCACTTTTCATCATCTTCCCTCTCATCTATCCCTTGCATTGGTTCAGGCATTGGGTTTTCCAAGCTAGCAAAGGGTTGTACCTTGCCTTGTGGGAAGAAGGGGCTAAAGGCCCAGAGGGTAAAAGTAGCTGGCAAAAGATAAAAGCCAAAAGAACAAAACCTTCATATGCTTCACCAAGGGATCCCCGAGAAAACAATAAAAGGTTTCTCAATAAGAAAAAAGAGGGACCCATAAATAAATAAACTCAAGACCTAGTTGGAGGATAGGGGGTCTCATCACGAGCCAGCCTATTAAGTCCATGAGCATCTAGTGGTATGACACTACTATTCAGCTGGTCACCACGCCGAGGTAGTGGCTCTTGGTAGCATAGCCAAGAGAAAGGGGGTCTCATCACGAGCCAACCTTCTCATCTCCATGAAATGCTTGTGGGTAACACTGTCATCATTGATAACCACGCTAGGGCGGTGTTCCCCAGCTATTCCCTTGAAAGAATAAGAAATAAGATAAAAAGGTAAAAAGGCATTGAATGGGCTTGGAAACATTTGCATCCATGACAAGGTGCAACTCACCCTCTTCAGAGGCACCCACAGGTAAGCCCTACATTTTCTTGTCATCACTACACCCATTGCCCAAACATCCCATACCATCTGATGCACTTACATGACCTAGATTGATCTTCACCTGGAACCATCCCACATCTAAGGAGAATTAGCCCAATAGGATGTCTTGAAACCCTCTCCAAACCTGGCTTGTAGAATAGCATAACGTCTTTGAGCACTTGTTTGGGAAAGGGGGGTTTTATGCACATGTTTGGATAACTTGATTATTAGATGTGATTGACATTGCTACGATCCCTAGGACTTATGAGCCCATGGAGGGCATACTTGTTGCTGTAGGACCATGCTCGATGGACAGGTACACATGGGGAGATGATTAGCTTGAACCTCCATAGGGATAAAAGCCCACCAAAGGGATGTTGAGACCCCAGCCAGGGGCAGACATATACCAAAGGCTTGCATCAGAGAGTGAGGACGATGTTCCACCAGAGACAGCTTGGCAGGCCTGGACCCAGGGGGGTCTTGCCCTCCCACCGTGATGTTGGCCCTTGAAGATCCTGGACATCATCATTCAGAGCCTTGACGTCACCTAGTTGAGGCACCCAGTATGAGGACGACATTGGTTGGCACATGTGGCAGTTCTAGAGGGGCTTTGAGCCCCAACGTTTCACTCGGAGGGCTAACTTTCCAACAAGAAGGCTAACGTCACCCTAGGAAGGGCATGACGCCACCCTAAAAGGCTTAAATTAGGGTTTTATTTGACAAATTTATGTAAAATTGGATTTTCTCATGTAAACTTGCCATGTCGGCCTTTTGTACCTAATTTTGTAATTAAAGGTCATTTTGATTATATAAATAAGGGATTTGGCCCTTGTATTTTATCATCATTGATTCACTCACTAAGCGAGGTCTGAAATTCTGCTCCTTTAAGGCTCTTTGGCTGAAATTAAGTGGTGCACAACTCTCGGAGGAGGCTTACATTGGTGTTTTTTGGCATTTTTCTTGGTGGAAAGTCTTCAACTAGGCTAATTGCTAGATTATTCTTGGTGAATGTAAGTGAGTTTCTTCAATTCTTCTTTACTTTGAATGGTTATAGTACATTTACTTTGCATTTTTTCCAAGATTACGAAATTGCTAGCTTAAAACCCTAGGAGATCAAGCACATATTATTGTTCTTGTCTTAATAGCTTTTCACTTACTAGATTGTGCTAGAAAAAATATCCTTTGAAGCTTTGTGCTAGAGCCCTACCATTGTAGCACTCTAGCATTATTTGTTTCATCAATCCATTATTTACTTCAAGCTTGAGCTAGAGAAGAAGGAAAACCGCTAGGGCCTAGGGTTACCTACTTCCTAGTAGCCATTTTCCTTCTAGGGCTTGTTGATTGAGGCCTTGGGTTACCAACACCTCAACCATCATCCCTCTTTGTCCTTAGCTCACACATTATCATTTGTTTCCTTCAAGTTTGCTGTTGCAAAGTGACTCCATTAGCCCTAAAGACACTGATCTAGACCTTATGTTTGATTGATTGATGAGAACAACCTTCAAATCTTATACCTCTAGCTATTTGCTAACACTTCCTAACCCTAGATTAGACTAATCTACTAACTTTCTTGCTGCTGTTACAAAAGTAAGCTACAGCCATATATTACAGCAGTAAAAGCTCATAAAAACAATTGATAAAGTAGATTTTTACATTGCCTCTTTAGCTTCCGACAAATGCTAGCATAGTGCTATTATTAGATTATCATTTTTGGTCATTTTGAAGCTAATTTAAGGCATTGATTGTGAAGCCATTATCATATATACATTGCTGTTATAGATTTCTGTTTGCTTCATCTTTTATCAACTTGTTGCTTTCATTGACAAGTCCAAGGTTTTATGAAGCACTAACATCAAACTGTACTTGCGAAAAATAGTGTTTTCTTGTTGCTTTGTTCTGGGCAGGTACACTTAAGCATATCATTGCTTCATTTGCTAAAACTTTGGGACTTTTTGATCAGTGTGACTTGTGAGAGGGGATAACTTTCTTGATATCTAGATTCTAAACCTTTGCCTTCCCAAACCCCCAGGTCACCGGGATGTCTCCCCTGGGCTATCATCCCTAAATAGAAAGAGGTGTCTTATTAAGGTGACAGTGATAGGACAACCTCATGTTACGCCAATTTTTCCTTTTTTAGCCTTTCTCTTTCGGGCAAGTACAAATTGCGCTATAACAGGTGCCTTTGTAGAGGGCGTGTTGCACCTTATCATGGATGCCATTGTTTCCTAGCCCATTCAATGCCTTTTATTCTTAGTCTTATTGCTTTTTCTTTTGTGCTTCAAGGCAAGAGTTGAGGGACACTGTCCTGGTTTGGTGACCAGAGGTGACAACGTTACCCACAAGCATTTCACGTAGATGAGAAGGTTGGTTCGTGATGAGACCCCCTTTCTCTTGGCTATGCCACCAAGAGCCACTACCCTAGTTTGGTGACCAGATAGATGGTAGTGTCATACCGCTACATGCCCATGGTCCTAATAGGCCGACTCATAATGAGATCTCCTATCCACCAGCGAATCCTTGAGTGTTTATTTATCTTACGGCTCCCTTTTCTTACTGAGAAGCCTTTTATTGCTTTCTCGGGAATCCTTGAGTGAAGCATCTCAAAGGTTTCATTTTGGATTTTAACTCTTTTGAGCTACTTTTACCCTCTGGGCCTTTAGCCCCTTCTTTGTTGATTTTTCCTGTGTTTTCTCACTTCTGCAATTTATTCCAATCCCGGTTTCAATCACTCCTTATCACTCCAAATGTTTAATGCCCTTTCCCAATATTAATGAAATTTGACCGAAACACATGAAATAAATAATCTTTTCAATGGCTGTCTTAAAACTCAGAAATTAAACCAGCAAGCAAACATTTAATGACACAATGATATTTGGTCAAATGACCCTGGAAAAACCCCAATGTGGGGAAAACCAGTGAGAGAGAGGGAGTTCTTCTTATTTCTTCAATTTCTGGAAATTACATATCAGCAAAAATAAAACCAACAGCATGTACTTATCTCTTCCCTCGATTTCCGTGCTTGAAATTCACTGGAAGAAACCAAAACACAGCAACCTCGATTTCTGTGCACAGACAGTCGTACCGTACGGACTGTACAGACTTCTAGAAAATCGTGCCCAAAATTTAATGCAATTGTACGGATGTCGTACGACCTGTACGAATCAATAAATGCAGCCTGTTTCTTGGTATTCGTGCTGTTGTACGGCCTGTACCAGAAAAAATAAATGTCGTTGCTCCAAATCCGTACCGTACGAATTCTACTTCACTGTTGGCTGCCTCGAAATCCGTGCCCAACTTTTGCCTTGGAAATCGTGCCTCTTCTTTGCTGCAAACCCTTCTTCAGAAAATGGAAATTTCTCCTTCTCTTGCTCTCTCTCAATCTCTCTTTGAAAGAATGAGCTATCTTTTGGTCTTTTTCCTCCTTTAGAATTCCTAAGTGACTCTTAGGTTACCTTTTTGATCCAAGGGCTCACATTGCCCAAGATCAACGGTGGAAATTAAATGCTCCATTAATATTCACTTTATTTAATTTCACTCACCCAACTTAAATAAAACCCACTTGGTGCATTAAGTTCCTAAGTCACTTTTCACTTTCTAATTTAAAGTTCACTTTACCACTTATAAAGTGACTTTATGAAAAAGACCCACTTTTAAGTTGTGGACCACATTCCTAGGTAAAAGTTTAAAAACCC
>ML802061.1:141604-152983 GCA_009831015.1 Picea engelmannii
TCATCCACAGAGATTATGTAGTGCAGTCATATCAGCAAAATTTAGGGTCATTTTTCACTATGTGATGTCATCGGTTCTCCTCAATACTTCAGAAGATAGGAGTTTGTTGTCCTTGAGTGTGTTTGAACTTTGGGAAGCCTGGAAGTCCATGGCTAAGTGGATTTATTGGCACTTTATTGGCAATAGAAGGGCATGGGATCTCACCTTCCATCCTATTTAGACTTTGGAAAATACAATGACATTGCATTTGAGAACTTCCAAGATTTTAGCCAAGGAGACTCAACAAGAAGGGTGTTTTTCTGCAGCGTGGTCTTTGGGATACTGATCAAAGGACATTGACAGAGTGGAGAACCCTTGCCTGTTCTAAGGGTTTGTTGTCTTCCGATAGAATGGTTATCCGAGAAGTACATGCTTTTGTTGATGTTGAGGATCTGTCCAAAATGAATGGTGCTTTTTAGGGGGCCATTTGGAGAGATTGGGGATGGTCTCTTTTTTTTTTCGAAAAATACTTCTTATATTTTCAAAAAATATTTACATCAGGAAAAAAGTGGAAGGGTATAAAAAATGGTATTTACATCCTCTTCCTTAAAGAACAACAATGAAATCTGAATCATGGAGTAATAAAATCTGAATCCAAATTTGTACACATTAACTTAGGCTATAACACAATCGTGGAGCTTAACATTAATTTGGATTTCTCTATAGTAGAGGTACTAGAATTGAAAACTGCCAAGCTCTAACATGTAGATCTGGTCAAGGGATATGAAATTAATTTATTGAAGGATATGGTTGTTGTATATCTTCATGGAGTCAATGGTTCTCCAAAGTTGATGCAATTTGAAGAAATGAACCTTACAAACACCTTAACATCATAAAAAAATTGTTGGGGCCAGGACAACCTTCATTGGAATACACAACTTTCTCTAATGCCAAGGACTTATTATGAATATGCCATGTGCCTTTAGATTTGCCTTTACATCCAGAATTTGCTAATGACAAACCAGATCATTACATGCTTTGTGTTTCCTCCATTGTGGAAAGCCATGCTCTATGTTTCCTAGCTTTAATACCACTGCTACAATTTTGCTCTACAATCCTGAAACACAAGCACCATGAAGAGAGAGTGATGGTTATGGGATTATTGTGCATGCATGCTTTCTCAAGCAACAATGGGTGTGAGATGCCAAAGTCTAGAATTGTTTGCATAATTGCCAATTGGCAGTTCTCATGCCCGAAGGGAAATTTATATGGCTAGTCCTTCTTCCAATGGTTCACGCCACTTGGGCCATTGCTCTCCAACTTGTACAGGGAAATAATTTGCATTTATTTCACCTCTTTTCCATATAGCTATGGGCACAAGATGTATAACCTTAATTCCTTGGAGCTCCTTACCCTAAATGGTAAGAAAATTTATGGTTATGCCACTGGGAATGACTCCTCCCTCACCCTAGTTGGAAGTTCCATCCTTGAAATGTGGACAAGAAGAAAAATAAAATCATATGTTATAATTGTAAAACCCCTAGTCGAGTGTCTAGCTGAACACAGTTAAAAAAATTATACATAAAGCCACGTAGCTGCAGCCTGTCATTTCCACCAACTAGGTGTCCATGTTGCCAGCATGGACCTCACTGTGATCATGTTCACAATATCACCCTAAGCCATAATATCACCATTGCTAATGATAATGGCAATACGCGTGCTATAATCAAGATTTATTAATGCCTAGACTAGGTTGTTGCTCCATAAATGTGGGTCCTTACAAATCTTCACCAGCGAGCCATATTCCTTTATCCTTCCAAATATGCATCCTACAGACCCAAGTCTGGCAAATATTCATGCCATATTCCTATTATAGCAGCTTCTTGTAGTTCCACTACAGACTGTAGTCCCAAACATGCAGATCACAATCTGGATTTGTGAAATAAATGCAAGCTGTCATCCTTATTCTGGCATTAAGTGTCGGTCACCTCCTCACATGCATGCCACTCTCTTTTCATGTAGACAACCCTTCATAAATTCGTAAAACTAGTGATAAATCATAAATGTGGATAATAAGTTGTAAATGCAAGTCACTGTAGTGGAAAAAAGGGTCGCTTTCCTTATGCTGTTAGAATTTTACTATAAATGTGCAGTAAATGCCCAAAAATGTTTTCACAGATAAAGCATCTCATTTGTGAAGGAGGCTGTTCTCCTTCAGCCCATTCAAGTGTACCACAATTGAACAGGGTAGTTCTCTTTTTTTTCCAATTTCTGTATTGCTTGATGGAAATTATTTTCGTGTCCTCAATCAGGTTGTAAGTACCAATGATATCAGTCCAATTGCATTTTTACTTACCTGCATTTTCTGTGCTTCATTCTTTTATTCCTAGCTATCACACTGCCATATTCCAATACCTTTACATAAGTTTGATTATCAAAAACAGGATGTTCCCATGGAATCAAGCAGATTATTTTACAGAGTTGGATTTTCCGTGGTTCCTTTGTTTTGGGTCAATAATGTTAATTTCTGTCTAAAATCCCTTATGAGGTATGTAAGGAAATAGTTAAAAATATATCCTTAATATAAGAAGGAAAATAAGTAGAAATATTAGGATTGCCCTTATCAATGAAGTTATTAGGTACTCTTGCTAGTTGATTTTAGCTTCTTGAACATCTTCCCAGTTATTAAGACTGCAACAATATTTTATACAGGCATCTTGAACCTTCAACTTGAAGAAGATTTTATATTGATAATTGGATATGGTTGTGTAAAGAGACTAGAGTATATCCAGAAAATATTTATCTAGGACGGAGAAAACTTTTGGGACTGTTTACCAGCAATTGGAATCAATGTTATCAAAACCGGACCGGTGACCGAACCGGTCGACCCCAAAAAAGTGAACCGGACCGGTGACCGAACTGGTTGACCCCAAAAAAAAACCAGACCAAAAGACCAAAAACTGGAAAAAAACCAGACCAAAAGACTGATCAACCAAAAAATACATAAAATATTTAAATTTTGAAAAAAAAACATATATATTCATGTGCATCCATATGAATCCAAGCCATTATGCACAAATATGCAAATTTTCTCATGTATATAGCAAGGGTGCAAATAACCAAAATAGCACCGAGTGCAATCCATCTCTAAATCAAAATACATCAACAAAGAGGCTCTAAATGGCCTCTAGAGTAAAAAAAAATAAAAAATCATTGTACAACAAATAACTACATATCATCAAAATCATTGACTATATTAGGATCCTCATCATTAGTGTCAACCTCTTCGCATTAAAATAAGATACAAAAAGCTTAACATGCCTAATAAGTGATTTTACTTGAGTGAAGAGTACATTTTTACTAGGGTCATGACAAAAGAATTCAACAATCAATGCCACCAACATCGAGGTACATAGAGGGCTCAATGCTTTTGATTAAATGCTAATTCCATACCCTCATACGTGATAGAATCCAGTGGAAACGTTGCAATCGTACCAATCTTGAAATCCTGAAAACCGTTAAGTCTGCTGAATTTTGAATGTGACCTAAAATTCTACTTTCTCCATATGCAGTCCAAAATTCTACTTTCTCCATATGCAGTCCAACAAGGTTGGAACCACTCTCAAACATTCTGAAACAATTAATGGTAATGTTAAAAATTTAAGTAAAATGATGAAAATGAAAGATAAAGGAGAATGTCACTTTAACTTGATTACTAGGGTGGATGAAATGAAGGGGGGAACCTCTTTAAATAGCGTTCATAGGGCCCTAGGGTTACTTATTAGGCAGCCCCTCTTTTAATTTATTCTTTAAAAAAAAATTGAAATCTGTGAACCCCTAGTTGTGCCCTACGGAACTGTACGGAACTGGACGGTTCAGTACCGAACTGGCCTAAACTGGGCTGAAACCACAATTCGGATCGGTTTTGGTCCAAAACTGGTCGGACTGGCTTGTTCCACCGGTTCTGATAACACTGATTGGAATGCCTTTTGGTTTTTCCAGGCTATTGTAGCACCTCCACCTGCGTTGATCATAGTTAAGTCGTTTACAAGTAGGAGAGAATTAATTACCATTAACTATTCACAATCACGGTTGTTCTGAAGACAACTGGTTGAGTTCAGCAATAAGCAGTCAGTGTGCTTGGACCCAGACTGCAGCCCCTTTGGTCAGAGGGGCTGATGTCTTGATGATTGACAGCAAGGTGAACTCTTACCTATCTTTCTATCTTTACAGTGCAAAATATAGGGTCTTTTATTTGAGGAACAATATGTTTGATATTTTTATGTAAATTATAGCTCTCTACAATCTGCTTAATAACTTCTTATTTTATTTCATGTCAGATCCTGTTGGCAGTTGCCTCTATGGAAAAGAAAATGGTTGCACAGTAAATCAGAAAGTCACTGAAGTAGACAATAAACTAGGGAGTGGGGATGGCTTTCCAAATAGCTCTGTTGGGTCTCAGAGTAACCCAGACAAATATGCTGTGGAGAAAGAGCTATACCTTGGTTCCCTCTGTGAAGTAAGGGATTCATCAAATCCATGGCAGTTTTGGATGATCATGTTGAAGAATGGGAACTTTGATACTAGATCTGGATTGTGTCCAGAGAATGGTAGAAAGGTCAGTCCAATCATTACAAATAGGACCTTTCCTTGTTTTGGGAAAGGCTGCATGAATCAGCCTCTTGTGTATCACAACTGGACAAAGCCTCAAGAAAATGCAATTTATTCCCGTGATTCACAATCGCCCAGTATAATGGGGAGCTTCTATGGCACTTATGACCTGGATGCAAGTCTAGAAGCTGGGATTGATAACATTTCTTATTTTTCTGTTGTTTGGGAGAAGCAAGCCAGCACAGGCAGATGGATATTTTCCCAAAAATTGAAAACGTCCAAGAAATATCCTTGGTTGATGCTGTATCTGCGTGCTGATGCCACCAAAGGATTTTCTGGAGGATATCATTACGACACTCGTGGGATGATGTTGAAGGTATTTCCTGAGTCCTCATTTGTCTTACTGTTTAGTATCCATAGATTTCTAGGAAAATGCTCTTCAGCATACTGCATGTGCTCACTTCATTATTTTTTGTTTAGTTGCCAGAGTCACCAAATTTCAAGGTAAGATTGACACTCAATGTTATACATGGAGGTGGTTCAAACAGCCAGTTTTATCTGATTGATATTGGTAGCTGCTGGAAGAATGATGGACAGCCATGTGATGGTGAGGTTGAAACAGATGTTACTAGATACAGTGAGATGATCATAAATCCAGAGGTGACGAGCTGGTGTAGACCTGATAACCTTGCTGTCTGTCCACCTTATCACATCAATTCCAATGGTAGCAAGGTCTATAGAAATGATACAGCTCGTTTTCCATACTCTGCTTATCATTTGTACTGCGCTCCAGGCAATGCAAAATATCTTGAGGTGCCTTTTGATCTTTGTGATCCATATAGTAATCCTCAGCCGCAAGAACTGGTACAATTGTTACCACATCCAGAATGGGCTATTCATGGCTATCCAGCTCATAAGGGAGAAGGGTGGATTGAAGATCCTAGAACATGGGAACTAGATGTTGGAGCGCTGTCAAGCCGTTTATACTTTTATCAAGTAAGTTCTACATTTTATATATCAATCTGTTGCATTTGCTTTAGTAATAGAATTCCATTACCTTTGATGATCGATTTAGGGCTCTTCCAACATGCCAATATGTAGCTGTCAGTTTAGTCACAAAGTTATTTACTCTGATTTCTGTTGGGTTTTGAATTCCTTAGCAGTTTTAGCAGTAACTTATGTATAAATAACAACCATCCTTCAAGTAACTCATAGGCCAATTTAAGGTGCAGGACATGTTGCTTCAGTTTTAATGCATCGATCTCACCTTGGTATGGATTTATGTCCATTTTTGCTTCCATCTTGAATAGGGACTGTGAAGGGTTAATGACACTCGAACTTGCCTGCTCTTTCTTGGATTCTTTCCGCGACTCTTTTTTTTGGTCTTCTTGATCTCCCGATTTCCCCTCCAATCTGATCTCTGAGTTAGAGCCTCCATCATCTTCGAACGGTCTGAGCTTGCTTGCTAGAGCTGCCATGAAGAGGTTCATATTGCAGTTGATATCGACGATTTGTGCTTCCAACCTCTCAAATCTCTCTTCTGTTGGATCTCGAGGGTTGTTATGAATAGATGTTAATGTTTAAGCCATTATTATAGATGATTGCATTTCATTAGATAACAATAGCATAATCCAAGATCACTGAGAAATACACAATCACAAGAGACACAACATTTATCCTGGGAAACCGTCTAGGGGAAGAAAACCCAGCAAAACTTCCTTAATATAGATAGCCAATACAATGCCAAGAGATCTCATAAACTAATACAGAAAGTCCTCTCCCAGATATGCGCCACTCTCTCTCTCCTTCTCCAGCAACAGATCTGAACTTGTCTCTCAAATGAGCAAGTGAGTTGTGTGTGTAAGTGAGGCGTTGGCCTCTTTATTTATACAAGTCTGGCACGTGTGAAGTGTCTCTTCACTGGCAGGGCCGACTTCTCAAACTGGGTGGGTAAACCCACCTTTATTATATTTCTGGGCCTCTTTAATATCTGCTTGGGCCGACTTATTATTCTGCCTATTACAATTGTCTTTTGACCAATCCGCAAAAGGGGATTTGTTCCTATTACAATAACCGACATGATCAATCCACAATGGGGATTGATCCTATGAATAATATATCAATAATAATAAGAATACAATTTGCAGTTACATTATTTCAACAATAGACTCGTTTGCCATGGCTAGGGTTTTTGCGATTTCTCTTTAATCCGATTCCTAGATCCTGCAACTTCCCATAAATGCTGGAAAAAAAAAACTGTTCTGATACCAATATGATCTGTAAACTGTCGTGGATATTCCACTAGAACAGTTTGTCACAATAGATTTGATAAATAAAACTGAAATGTACACTATGAAGGTTAAATTTCTTTAGTTACTAATTTTTTCTTGATGCATGAAATAGATAAAAAAACAGAAAATAGAGAATAGTAAAATACAATCACACCATCCAAAAAATCACACAAATATTTTCTTTGGGAAACCCTTATGGGGGAAAACCCAACTAGAAGGTGAGGCTACTCTGCTCTCTTTTCTTTGATATGGAAGTAATGCAAGTACAAAGGAGAATACACTCTCTATAGAGTTTACCTAAGACCTGTGGCCTGTTAGGCTGCTACAGAATATTAACCCCCTCTATTATGATCTTTAATTTTCCCACTCCCAGTTGTTTTGCTTTGCTATGGAACAAAATACAATAACATAGAATGGAACCCCATCTCCTCCTAGCGACTTGGTATTTAACATAGCCCGGTAGCCGTCTAGGGTTAGGGCATTGACTTCCTCAACCCTCAATTAGTGATCGGGTTTTGGACCTTCTAGAATGTTCTTTGAAAATCCACTACGTGGCTAGCCCCACACGTTTAAGTAATGGAGGTTGGTGTGGCATCCACTCACACCATGGTGATCAATACGGTAGGTCACTTGCGGGAGGCATAACGTTTTCATATGAACTCTGATTGAGGGAATTCTTGCACCGTTGGAAAGGTATCAATGTGTAGAATATAGATGACAGCTTCATAGTAAGGTTTGGACCATAAAAAAGTGTCATTTGATGCCTCAAAATGGCTCCAAAAGATTTTAGTCGATTTTTTGGACCCAAATTTCCAAATTTGGACCAGTCGCTAAATAGCTCTACAAGTTGATTCCTCCATTTCTTTTTCACCCATAAAGCATCGAGATAGATGACAAATAATATAATGATCCAATCTGGATCATGAACTGTGTTTATATCATTTACAAATTTGAATTTAGTATTTACATTGCACAATGATGAATTTGCATGGGACAAATTGTTATTGTTGGGATTTTATCATTGTTATTTTATTTTTATAATTTTAGAGATGCCCCCCTCTTTACTAGGGACCCTGATGGTCCCCTATCCCCATGAATTTTCCTAAATTTTGGGGGTTGTCTCCACATGTCCTCCATGTGCATATCCCCACTCCCACTCTCCCCTGTTTCGTAAACTTGGTGGAACATTGATAAAAAGTTAAAAAAGGCTGACCATAATAATAATCAACTTTCTACCTGTTAGAAATAGGGAAAATTGAAAAACAATGTACTTTTAAATTTTTTCTATCAACTAGATCAGCATAGAAGATAAACAAATCTAAAACAAATGATATTTCTGAGTACAAAATAAACTATAGCTTACCTCCAGAATCAAATGAGAGGTGCACCTAACACATCTAGATGTATGCCTCTATAAGTATGCTCAAATGAAGTTTAGGTTCATTGATCAAACCTCTAGGGTTTGATCTCTGTCAAAAGAACTGTGGGGCAGTTTTTCCATGGATAGTAAAAACCCCAATGGAAACAACAATAAACCAAAGTCATAAAAGCAAATAACCCCAATGGGAAAACCTCCAATAAACAGTGATAGCACAGCAAGGAAATCAATTCACAAGAAAACCCTCAGATCTGGAATACAAGTGTCAAACCCTCCATTAAACAAACACAAACTCAGATCTGGAGATACAAGAGGCTCCATAAGCAAACAAACTCAGATCTGGAACTACAAGTGTCTCCATAAGCAAACAAACTCAGATCTTAAAATATAAATGGCTCCATATGCAAACAAACTCAGATCTGAAAGTATAAATGGCTACAAACTCAGATCTGAAAACAAGTGGCTCCATAATTCAGATCTAGTGGCTACAAACTTAGATCTGAAAACGGGTGGCTCCATAAAGCAAGGATTCCCTGGAACACATCCAGGGGCCCTAAACACATCTAGGGACTTACTTCTTGGTCCAAGACCAAGAACATTAGTCATCTACTGGGGGCCCACACAAGGGCCTTTCTGCTTGGTTTTGACCAAGAACCCCAGTCATCTACTGGGGGCCCTCACAAGGGCCTTACTGCTTGGTTTTAGACCAAGAACCCCAGTCATCTACTGGGGGCCCTCACAAGGGTCTTTTTGCCATGGCTCTCACTGCTTGGTCTCATACTAAGAAACCCCAAGAGTTGTGTTGGGGGCCCTAGTCTATAGCTAAGGTCTTTTCCATCCTCTAGAGAATGGCTCTTGCAGCTGCATTAATTTCAACACTCCCTCTCATCAAGAGAGGCATTCTCAGCAACACCAAGCTTGTCTTGAAAGTACACATACTTTGTCAATGACAGAGGCTTGGTCAAAATATTTGTGTTTTGTTCCACCGTCAGAACATACTGAATACTGAGAATATTCTTCTGCACTATGTCCCGAACATAGTGATATCTCATCTCAATGTGTTTTGTCATAGAAACACAGGAATCACATAGAGCTATACACAACTCTGGTTATCACAATGGATTACTGTGGGTTCCAACTCAACACTGAAGAAATCTGGGAGTAGATTTCTGAGCCATGTTGCTTCTATACTGGCAGCACTTGCATCAAAGTATTCTGCCTCTGCAGTGCTCTGGGCTATGGAGCCCTGTTGTAATGTTCCCAAGCCAATATGCCAGGAACATCACGGTTTGGATGAATTTTAAACTTTTACTGGTTGTGGCATTTCGTCAAACACTTTGTTGGTTTACTTGTTTGTATGTGTTTACTTGCAGGTTGATCTCTTGATTTCGGCCTTAGGGTTTATGTTCAATAATCACACGTAGATCTAAAGATACAATCAATGAAAGTACAAGATACACCAAATATGAACCCAATAGCAATATCTCACCTTTATTAATATAATGAACAAGAACCTGATACAAGAGGGAGGCCGATCTGGAATGCTCATCAGATGGCTCCAATAAACATTATAGAAGCTGCTACAAAATGCTCCAATAGAAGACTACAAGCCTCCAAAGGTTGAATACTCAATGAAGACCAACGCAAGAATAGATCTGGGCCGTATGAAGTGCCAAACCCCCAAGTTGGAAGATGCCACGCCCTGCTAGAACCCTGAATAGCCTCAACAATTCGGCCCAGCTGCCAAAGATGTCCAAACCCTCCGGTAAATATGCCAAACTGTAGATCGAGCAAATCCAAGGACAACCCAGGTGCTCAAATCTCCAAGACCCCTCTCAAGGTCATGGACCTAGCCTCCCTCCAAGGAATGGTGCGCCCCCTGGATGCCTAAAACCCTAGATAATTCAACCTGTCTCCTAGAGGCCTCCAAATGCTCCACAAAACCACTAGAATGATAGATTGGGGCTTGGTTACCTCCTTGGTTAAGTCCCAAGCGAAATGATGAAGATCTGATCTACCAAATGACTAAAATCACTTTTTGAAGTGTGCTCCTCTCCTCCAATTCGTCCCATGCATCCAATAAATCAAATGACACATAAAACTCCACCGGAATGCACTAGATCTAATGGCCACGACCCTGCAATGAAAACCTAGGTGCTAGAATCTCTAGAAGCCCTGCCAATCACCTGGAACGAACTTCCCTCAATGGATGGTGCACCCCCCTTGCTGGAAAGCCCCAATGGTGTGCCCTCCTTCTCTTCCTATGCCTGTGGCTGGTGTAGAACCCTCCTGCACTGAGTAGATTTGAACTAGAATGGTGTGGGGGAGTATTGCATCCCCGAGACCAAGCTTGGGACAAGCTAGGTGGAATATTTCACCATCGAATCGTCCTCTAGTGTTTGTTAAGTCAAAACCCTCAAAACCCCCAAGGTATGGGCTTTCTAGCTAGAAGCCAGCTATCAAAATGATAATCATGCATGAATGAATGAGAGAATAGAGGTCCTTGCCTCTCCTTTATACTTCCTGCTCACCTTGTCCCTCCAAAGTGACTTTCATTTTATTAATTATTAATTAATTAGTTAAATCACTTTAATTAATTAATCAACCTTTTTACCTCTGAAAAACATCTTATCTCTCCTTGTGGCTTCCTTAGCCACCGAAAGTCACTTCTCATCATCCTATCTAGTAGTGTTGTTCCTCCCAATTCCAATGAGCTATTACACTGAGAGGTTCCTCCAAGTATTGTGCCCAAATTGACCTCTTCAATGAATTTAATTAACTTATAGGTCAAACTACTCAAAATCATGGAAATCGTCGGAATGCAACGAAACCAAAGCTAATCCGTGTGGAATGGATTATAATGATTAAATAGGATGAGCGATGCAAGTTGGATCCCAAAATATTCCTCAATAGCTCCTGTACTCGCTATAATCTCCAACTGGCTACCCTGGTCATCATAACATTGTGTAATACCCTGATGTCCCAAAGTGGGGACATTACAGTCCTCCCTGCTAGAAAATTGCTTGTCCTCAAGCAATAACTGAACCCATCCAAATACAATACCGAGGTCCCATGTCCACCTGTGGGACACACAGTAGGTCCCATCCAGAGATGAACTAT
>ML802062.1:9656-29869 GCA_009831015.1 Picea engelmannii
AGAAGGAGCTCCTGGTACCAGTTAGCAGCTTAATACTTTGTTTTACTGTAGATAGCATTAGATTTGTTTTACTGTAGATAGCATTAGATTTGTTTTACTGTAGATAGCATTAGATTTGCTTTACTGTAGATAGCATTAGATTTGTTTTGGATGCTCAGAATGAATGCAGTTTCGACCATACCCTGTGTGTCATGACTTAAACAAAATGCTGATGGTAGATGGTTGAACATAGAGGTAGAATGATTTTGTAGAACTGTGCTTTTGAATAGAGATAACAGTATCAGCCTTTGAGTACTAGACTATTTTGCTTCTGTTTATGATTTAGTAGGAAATGCTTAGTTTCGAGTTAGCCATTAGAATTCAAGTTCTTAGAATAGGTGTGTGTTTAATTCTTAGGATAGCATTCCAATAAAGACTATACGCTTGCCTGCACATACTGTGTATCAGCTCGAAGTTTACCAACCTTGGTTTGACAATTTAGTGATTCAGGACACTTAAAAGCTTCAATTTAGCAGCCTGACAGTGTGTTTGACTACCCCTTTATATGGTGAGGGGACTAAGTGTGGTGCAATGTTTAGAGCATGCTTAACATAATTTTCAAGAAGGAAAATGGCCTTCCCCACATCCCAAGCAACTTACAATGTGAAATTTAGCTTAAATGTGCGGCCTCTAGTGTAGACAGATGTGCACAGAGCGCAGGTGCATGAATAGAGTTGAGTCAGAAAGCGCATGCGCGCAGAGAAAGTTGATTACTTAAGAGTATGCACGCACAAGGTGCATCTGTGGGGTAAAATACCTGCACACCTATAAAAAATGGTTGAGAAACAAAATCCGGATGGATATCTCTCAATTCTCCTTGGAATTGACTAGTTAGCAGGTAGGCTGAGGCCGGTTTGTGCACCTGCAAGTTAAACAAACTAAAAGAAGAGAAAAATAAACCCAAATGAGGTAGGGATTTGATACCTTTCCCCAGTATGGTTGATCCAGGTGGATATTGGTGGCCACCGACCTTTTTCGACTGGCTCAAAACAGTTTTCTGGCAATTTTGGCAATTTACTATTTTTAGCAGGTTTTAACTTCCGGGGCCATTTTGAGGGCCTAAATGAAGGTTTTTTGAGATATAGGTTCTCAATGATATACAAAGGCATGATTGAGCCCCCAAAATCAATCTCCTCGATGATACCTTTCCAACGAGATATCACACGCTTAAAACAGAGATCGTATGCAAAAGTTACGACCCCCGGGAAGTTAATGTACTAACTTACCCAAACGGGGCCCACATGACTTTTGGTGCTTCATCTCCTAGGGTTAGGTTTTTGGATGTCTATGAGTTTTGGAATTCTCTTCTATTTTAAAAAGGCCTTGTTACACGTCAAAATTACTCAACTAGATAAGTGTCGCATGTTCCTCTCAATCGTCGTAAGTGTCGCATCTTCCTTACAACTTTCGCAAGTGTCGCAAGTTGGTCACAAGTGTCGCAAATGATGTTCAGACATACTGCCATGTCAATGACACTAAGGAGACACTTATAACATATCATATGCTTGATTTGAAGAAGGAGAACTGGTTTACTGAAGTCAAATAACTCTTGACACCTGAAGAGAGCCCTAAAACAAAGGTTTTGAGGAGGAGCGCTCCCCTATTTCAGCCCTAGAAGCGCTGGCGCTCCCCTACAAGGATTCAGGGAGAGTTATAACGCTCCCTAGCCCCCTCTGAAGGAGAAATTCTCATCTTGAAGGCACTGGTGCTCCCCTAAAGCTTACCAGGGAGCACTACAATACTCTGATGCCCCTTCTAAGGGAGCACTACCTAATCTGAGGCAGTAGTTGGCCCGTTGAGGAGAATAAGGGGAGGATATTTCGAGATTAGGAGGCAGTTGTGTTTGAATTCTTGGTTTCATTGAGAGATCCCTAATCTAAGGAGAAGGTTCCCAACTTGTTCCAAAGATAACTCAAGAGGTTAAGATCTTCTTAACCTATATAAACAGGCTCTATGATGGTGGAAAGGGGAAAGAACTGAAGATATGAAACTTATGATCTTGGAGGAAACTCACAGTCAGCCAAAGGAGAGTGATAAGTGAAGCTGTTGTTATCCAGGTTGTGGATCTTTCAGGCAAGGGTTAGACAAAGGGGACTTGACGAAGCTGTCACATTCACATCTACGATTGGAAGTACTGCTATCGTTATTCTCATCAATATGACACGCTTGGCCTGTTTCTTTCTAGTTTGTGTCTAATGTCACATGAAATTATGATTAATTGATAGATCTATTTTCAATCTAATATCAATAGAGTAGGAAATGGTCGTATCTTGTTTTTTCCATAGAACTCAGCGAGGAGCAAAGGATTGGAGCGCAACTCGGAGTGTGCAGGGACAAACGTCGATAAACGGTACTTCTGTCATCCTTCCTTCTCATGTGTTAGTTTAGATGGATTTGAAAGGAAGTCAGTGTCCATGTTAAGAATTTTCTGTCTAGAGTTAGGGTCAAGCTCTTAGAGGCGATCTACCTGTCCGCAGGGAGATTTTCCTACAACAGAAACTGGCGACTCCACTGGGGAGATAGCCTCAAATCGAAACTTCTAGTTTGGATTTTTCTCCTCATTGACCTTGTTCTATCCCTTGATTGTTTCAGACCTGGTTCACTCCTCTTTTGATTAGTTTCATGAGCTGATTGGCTCCTTACCTCATCACACTTAGCATAATTGTCGGAATTAAATTGCAATTTTTTGATTTTTTGACATTTCTGGGAGATTTCAGACCCTGGAGCCCCTGTCCTAGTGTTAACAGAGTGCCAACGCTCCCCCATAGTCTTGCACAGAGCGCTATAACACTCCTTTCCCTTGGAAACAGAGCGCCAACCCTTTTTGGCCCAAAAAACCTTCTAGAATTTCTTTTTCTGGGTTTTGCCTCTCTGTCTCCTCTGCTGAGTGACCTTGTGAGTCAATGTTTCTTCCCTTTCAGCCTCAACATCTGTCTTTTTGAAGAATAAACATCTTGTTAGTTGGATCTTGTAGCCTTCTTCACTATTATCATTGAGTTTTTTCCTGTTGAGTGAAGTTTGAAACCCATGCATTGTTTTTCTCTCTTCATCAGCTGAGTAAAAACCATGGTGAAGGTCATCAAAGGCCTACAGACCTCTTCATCTCATTTCAATCAAGATCATTGTTCTTCAACTTTTTCTTTTGGGTGTGAAGTTTGTTTTTTTCTTTGATTGTTTCTTTTCTTTCGCTTTTTGTTTTGATTGCTACGAAGGGTGTATTGTTTGTGTGACTTTTGCTTGTGCTAGTTTGATTTTCATTCATACAAGAAAGATAATTAGCAAGACGAGCATTGTGTTGTATTGATCATCATTCATACACAAACAATAAAAGACATATTTATGATTGATTGTGCATATTAGAAGGCATTTAAAAGTTTTTGCATTACATCAGGATTTGATTGAGAAAATAATCGTTTGAGGGCATTCCTTATTTGTGCTTGATTAGTGAAAAGAACTCTCTCTCTCCCTTAGCTAGATGTTCATTGAAAGGAAATGACTGCTTATCATGTTCGATGCATTCTTTGGGTCTGAGTCATAATTCCACTTGTTTCACTCCCATGCACCCCTTTGCGTAAAGAACAACCATATAAATCAACGCTAATTAAAAGTTATCTAGAACTTTTTCTTTTCTAGGATCTTCCACCAACAGTAGACTAGGCTTAGTACTTGGGATTAGGGCTATGAGCATAACTCTCCAAAGTTTCCAAAACAAATAGTAGCATCTTGAGTTAGGTAGAGTAAATCTAGTTATTGTATAAGTCTGCCTGGGATCCCCCTCTCACACAAGGGTTACACACGAGGTCGCATTCAGGTAAGCTACAAGGACTAACCCTCCGTGGTTTAACTGATTGTGGTGGTCAGATCGTATTATGGGGATCACTTTGAGGTAAATCCACAATTACTATGTGGAAGCCTTTTAGTTGATTTCGGGCTTGATACCCTGCCCATATGTTCGGATCGGATTGTCGACTGTTCCCGCCCAGAGGCTGACTGCGAATTGGTAACCTTAGTGGCCATAATATTTAGGGTCTTACACAAGGTGACGGTGATGGGAAGTCTCATTGTACCTGGAGTAGACATTGGTCAAACTCACTCGGGCTCCTTGGAGGGTAAATCCACAATTACTGCTTGGAAGCTTGCACCAAGGCGTAAGTCCGTTAAGCAGGTCACCATTGTAACTGTTCCACCCTATCCTCGCCCCTTCTGGACTTGATCACGCGACGTTGGATTTCATCACCAACTAGTACAGTCATCAAAAGAAGGTCCTTTTTGCTTGGTTGTAATTCTTAGATTTTTTTAGCGTATGCTGTTTCTTTTCGTTAGTTGGCCATAGATTTCTTTCGTCGACTCTTTTTTCGCCAACATCGACCCTCCACACCGCTCGCGGAGGCTACAGGGACTTCCTCCAGAAAATATGGAAGGAAGCACCCCTTTACCCCCTCATTCTATGGAAGAATCCCCTCAACAGAGCGAGGTTCATAATACTACAACTTACCAGGAAGTATTTCCCATTCCTTTGGAGAATTTTCGAATTGTCTCAGAATCTCCAGAAGCTTATCGCATTCCAGAGGGATACGAACGACAGATCCTCCACCTGAATTCCGCTGGAGAATTTGTTGTCATCAATCCTTCTGACATTTCGGCCGAGTCTTCTCAAAACCCGTTAGCGAGTGACCCTTTTTGGACTGCGGACATCGTTCGGAGTCCACCACGCTTGGTGTGAGATATTTATGGGACAGGAGAAGGTGTCGATGCACCTTTTTCCTACACTGTACCCCCAAATCACTTCACTGGTACTACAACGTTTACAGCCACACCAGCCATTGGTCTGAACATATCGTCTGTTGGCCCAAGGTCTACTATTCCCCTCCAGATGGCCCATTCGACAATGGCCCCACACATTTCGACCATCCCCGCCGGTAATGCAATAGTTAATCAAGCCCCGATTGGCACACCTGTAACACCAAGACCTACACTCCCTTTTGGATTTAGGGCACTGAACTCTTCCGCTACCACCACTGCCCAAACCACTACTCAAATTGTACCGGGAAGTTCCATACCTATCCAACAACCCAGAGGGACTGGCCTTGGTGGTCCTAACCCGATCGACAACACCGGTCAATCATTGGCATCTAGCTTTTAGATCCTGGGAACTCTACCTCAAACTGGGGGGCATCCTCCCTCCAGAGGACAAATTCTATTCGGAGGGAACCCTAATGCTGGGGGGAATCCTCCCACCAGAGGACAAATTCCATTCGCGGGGCACCCTCATGCTGGGGGGCAGCCTCAATCCGGAGTACACCATCAACCATAAGGACAAAATGTATCCACCGCTCCCAATCCGTGGAGCGTCCCTTTTCAAGGAAACCCACATGCCTCCATGGGAAAAAATGTTCAAACTCTGCAACAACCCCCTTATGGACAAATGCCAAACCCACCCTATAATCCACAAAACCCATCCGGTTATCCTCCGCTCACAAACACTTCTCAAAACATCTCAAATCCTATGTACCTTGGTCAAAACCAACCTCACATGAGAGGGCCCACGAGTTATAATTATCCACATAACCCAGTATTGGGCCCCACTGGTGTCCCTCTGCCACACCAACATTACCCACAGGTTAACTGACAACTACCTTTTCTAGCCACCCTGGACCTTCCAGACTTGTCTCGGTTAACGAATGATCCCATTTATCATTCTCTGGTTTGGCCAACCATTCCAACTAAACTTCCTTCTGATATCCCAAAATTCGACGGAAAGCCCAGAGAAGACCCAAACAATCATGTGATGACCTTCCATTTGTGGTGTTCATCCAACTCCCTCATGGACAATTCAATTCGTTTGCATCTTTTCCAACGAACGCTCACAGGTTCCGCAACGAAATGGTATATTGAATTACCATGCGCATCCTTTCACGATTTCAACTCCCTTTCCATGTCCTTCCTCACACATTTCCAACTACCCATTCGATACGAGATGGGTACTGAACTATTAACCTCTCTTCGTCAAACAACTTCCATACATATCTCTAATCTTATCCATGAATGGAGATGATGACGAAGGCTAATCAAAGAGGTCATCCCCGACCAATTGTTAGTAGAATGGTTCACGAAATCACTATTACCCCAGATTGATCGTGATGTTTCCATGGGTGGCGTAGTCACCGAGGAAGAAGCCATCGCTCGGGCTCTGTACTTAGACTTAGTATATTCACAATCTTCTACTCTATACGAGTTGATACCGAACGCTACCCATGCCACTAACGATCCATTCAAATCATCGACTGCTTCGCATGCGGATGGAGTTATTGGCTCCATCAAAACTCAATCTACTACTCAGTCCACTGGACCAATCCAGCGGCCCACTTCCACGGCCGCTCCTAGTTCGAATACACCCTCTTCTACCCCACCTCAAACTCAGGTCTCTGATGTGAATGCGGTCCAATCAACCCCTTCACAACAACTTGGGGGCAAGAAAAAAGAGAGAAACAAACCAAAAAAGAACAACAACAATGAGCAACCCAAGACCCAACCGCAAACCCCTGCTGCCGGAAAACAACCACAATGAAAACCAAAATTCCCATGTCTCATTTGTGGCGACGATCACTACACTTGAGACTTCCCACATCGCGATGAAGTGGCCAAACTTTTCAAAGGAAATTCGCAACTCACTGTGCTCACTCAGCCTTTTCCGCAACAACAATCATTGGTTGCATGGATTTACATGTTTAACAGAGTTAATCTAACAACTCGCTCCATGACATATGACACGCCAGTTAAACCTGATAAGCCGAAGATCGCTAACGGTCCTGCGATAGACCCATTACCATCCACCGACAATCCTCCATCTGTTATCCCTCCATCCGGGCCACTCCAGATTTAGAAACCTTCTTTTGAATCCATCCTACGCCCTCCTAAGAGCACCATCTGGAAATCTACATTCAATCCTAATTCACGGGCTGCCCAAAACTATAATATCGTAGAAGATTTGTCCCAAGCCCCGTGTGCCATGTCCACCTTGGAATTTCTACAACATTGTCCCAACCAACGTAGAACACTCTTAGATGCTATTGGCGCTTTCTATCCCAAGTCATCAAACTACCTCACGTTTAATCTGGATGATCATCAACCGTGACTCTGCCACCAGCTAGCTTTCCAAATCGATGTGGTTGTTCACAATCAACAAATCCACTGGACTATCCTGGATGAGGGAGCCTCCACTTGTGTCATGTCTCTAGCCTGTTGGAAAGGTCTGAAATCACTTGCCCTTAAAAAATCCGCTACCATGTTACGTGCCTTTGATGGACGAGGTTTTCATCCTCATGGATTATTACAATCCTTAGCCATTCAGCTGGGCGGCAAAACTGTTATTGTTGACGTTGAGGTGGTCGATGCCCCCCTCGATTACAACCTACTACTTGGAAGAAGTTGGTTCTATGCTATGATTGCCGTCACCTCGTCGGTGTTTTGATGTGTACAATTCCCCCATCAAGGCAAAATTGTTACCATCGATCAGCTCGATTTCTGCACACCCGATGCTCGCATCCCTGCTACCAACAAGATTCCTTTTCTAGGAGACCACCCGGTTACGTATGAAAACATTGGTGTTGGCTTATTGAAATATTCTAGCCTCATGGGTACCTTCCCTACACCACTTCCACCCACCGCACATCATATTGCTGCCGTCAATATGATTTTGACTATGCCTTATCAATCCTTGGAATCATCCGACCCTTAGGTTGTGCCCAGTCCTTTGGAATTCGATGTGCTCAGGGACACAATGCCTCTGAGCCTAGCCGAGGCCGGATATATATCTATTTAATCTACCTCTCCCTCTTCGAACACTTCACATTCATTGGCACTCGATACTTATTCGGTGCCCTCGTGGTTAGATTCCCTATCATCCGCCGTTGATTACATTTCCCAAATTTTTCCTTCGGACGAATATATAATGGAAATGCTTAGCATTGACGACCTACCCTGGGATGACAACCACCATCGATCCTCTTTTCTTCCACCTTTGGACGAAATCCAAGACATACGATCTGTCTTCCCCCCCGATGTTACCAAAGCTCCACAATCTCCTATCCTCACACAAGATACTCTTTTTGAGGGGAACATGGGTAACATATCCACTATGGTCACGATTGACATTTCAATCAAAGAAGGTGTCATGGAAAACATCAACCTTGGTGCTAATTGCACACCCGACGAAGTGGTTTCTTACACCGCTTTATTCAAAGAATTTCATGATGTCTTCGCATGGAGTTACGAGGAAATGCCAGGGATCAACCTTTCCATCGTCGTACACGAAATCAAAACTTACCCTGACGTGAAACCGGTTCAGAAAAAGCTTCGCCCGGTTCATCCCAAGAAAATCGTAGATATAAAGGCAGAAGTTGAAAAAATTCTAAAATCTGGCTTCATCTATCCCGTCCCTTTAACCGAATGGGTCTCCAACCTTGTTTCGGTTGCTAAGAAACAAGGGACCATCTGTGTTTGCGTTGAATATAGAGATCTCAACAAATATTGTGCTAAGGACAACTACCCTACGCTCTTCATCGATCAAATCATCGATAATTGTGCGGGGAGCGTAATCTTTTCTTTCATGGATGGATTTTTTGGATATAACCAGATTGAAATCTTGCCTACAGATCAACACAAGACAACCTTCATCTGCCCTTGGCGAACTTTCGCCTACCGAAAGGTACCTTTTGGACTTAAAAATGCTGGAGCCACTTTCCAGCGAGCCATGTCATACACTTTTCATGACATCAAACATATAGCAGAACCGTATCTTGACGATTTACCCACACATTCGTTAAATCGACCCGATCACATTGATCATTTACGCACGATTTTTCTGTGATGTAGGTTCTACCGTATTTGTTTGAACCCACACAAATGCATTTTCGCTTTCGAATCCGGTCGAATCCTCGGTTTCATTGTCTCCAAAGATGGGATTAGGGTGGATCCCTTAAATATCAAGGCCATCTTAGCCTTACCTCCACCTACCAATTTAAACCAACTCCAAAGTTTGTAAGGCAAAGCAAACTTTCTTCACCATTTCATCTGCAATTATGCCAATATCACTAAAGGATTTATGCGGTTACTACAAAAGAACGTCCCTTTCATCTGGGATGATGCAACTCAACAGTCATTCAATGCTCTCAAGCACGCTTTGACCCATGCACGTTTTTTACATCCCCCTGAATATAAAAAGGATTATATCCTTTACTTGGCCGCTTCTACTTCCACCATCGCAATGGTGTTAGTCCAAGAAGACCCCAACGACGAAGAACATGTGATCTATTATCTGAGAAAGAGTTTATCTGGACCTGAACTCATATATTTGCATGTTGAGAAACTGGCTCTGGCAGTCATCATCGCTGTCCAAAGGTTCCGCCACTACATCTTATTACGCACCACCACGGTAATCGCAGACTCCAACCCCATGTACCACGTCCTGACACCTCAAGTACTTGAGGGAAAATATTCAAAATGGATCGTTATTCTTCAAGAATTCGATCTTGAGTTCACAAAGGCTAAAGAAAAAAAATCCCCAGTGTTTGCCGAGCTTATCTGTGCTCTCCCTCGTGCCGATGAAAACATCGAACCTAGAGATTCTCTTCCGGATGGATCTCTCTTCCTCATAAGCACCTCTGATCCTTGGTACGGAGACATTCTCCTCTACCTTCAAACACAACGTTTTCAGACCAACATCTCTCGCGAAGAGCGTCAACGCATTCGTCACCATTCTCGCCATTATATCATCCTCGACGACACTTTGTATCATCGTGGTATCGACACCATCCTTCGGCGATGTCTGATTCATGAGGAGGCTGAACACGTTTTGAACGATTGTTACCTTGGCACCTATGGCGGTCACCTTTCCATAATGGCCACAGCCCAAAAAATCCTACGTGTCGGCTACTTTTGGCCCTCAATTTTCAAAGATTGTATCGAGGCTGTCAAGAAATGCCCACCCTGCCAAATCTTTAACAAGAAGGCACGTACCCACCCTATGACGCTACACCCTATTATTGTCATCGGCCCCTTTGCCAAATGGGGCATAAATTTCATGTAGTGTAAGCCTACCTGAGCTGGGGAGCACGGTTACATCATCGTCGCCATTGACTACTTCACTAAATGGGATGAGGCTATGCCTACCTTCCTGAACGATGGCCGAACGACAACTCTATTCCTCTTCAACCACATCATAACTTGTTTCAATGTACCATGTGCCATTGTCACTGATCATGGTGCACACTTCAAAAACCAGATGATGAGCGAGTTACATGTCAAATTGGGTTTTTGCCATGAAAACTCATCCCCTTACTACCCTCAAGCAAACGAACAAGTTGAGGCCATCAACAAAGTCCTAAAACCATGATCCAACACATGGTAGGGGAAAACAAAACATCGTGGCATCTACAACCATTCTCCGCTCTTTGGGCCTATCGCACCTCTGTGAAAACTTCAACTGGATTCACCCCTTTCTAGTTGGTCTATGGCATTGAAGTCGTCCTACCGATCGAGTGTGAGATTCCATCACTCAAACTAAAAGTAGAACTCATGCCTCATACTTCTGCTGAAGAAGAACGATTTTTGTATCTATCCAAACTGGATGAAACACGTCGCGATGTTGCTCTCGCCAATGAGGCATATCAAAAACGAATTAAAAGTCAATATGACAAATCTGTCCACCCTCGGACTTTCACGGAAGGAGACTTAGTCCTTGTTTACGACCAAGCTCACGATAAACTGGGGACAGGAAAGTTAGAACCCATGTGGCATGGTCCCTACATCGTAAAATGTGTCCTACATAAAGGTGCCTACGAATTAGTTGATCATGAAGGAATTTCCCTAGGAGAGCCCCGAAACGGGCTTTACCTTAAGAAGTACTATGCCTAGATCGCCTAGCATTTGTACTTTATACATTATTGTATTTAGTTTTGGTGTGTCTATTTCTTTCATGTGCTCGAGTCTTTATGGTTGCCACTCATGACTGTGCTTGTGTTTTCATGCACAGATGACGTCTTCCTTTCCTATCTTTTTTGGGTTCGCGGATGGCGCTAGCCGACCTACCCGAAACATTGCTTCAACAACTTGGGTTATTTACCAATTTGACCAGGTGGTGAGTTCAGGAGGCATTTGTTTAGGACCAGCAACCAATAATATGGCAGAATATCATGCTGTCATTAGACTGTTGACCCAAGCTTCCTCTCTAGGTATCTCTCACATCATTATTTACTTAGACTCCCAACTGGTGGTTTTTCAACTCAACCGCATCTACGCTATCCGTAGTCCTATCCTACTACGCCTACACTTGCAAGTTCACCGTCTCGAATGAATGTTCGATTACATCGAATATAGACACATTCTGAGAGAACTTAATAGTGTTTCAGATTCATTAGCTAATTATATCATGATTGGTATCTTGCCCACATGTAAGATTCAAGGAAAGAAAAATTGTACATTACATGTAAATTAAAACACATCACATACATCATCATGTACAAATCATTGGCATCATAAAACTCGAAACTGTATATATATATATATATATGGCATGACTGAAATGTTTGTATTACATAAAAAGGTGTGTAGAAGAGCAAAATATTGGGTATGTTCACCCATACAACATCGCCTGACAAGGTATACAAAAACATGATCGCGGGAGAGACTCTAATCTCCCCGCACTACGTTGTGCTGTGAGTAACACACTACTGCATGAACTACAAACCACAATAGAGAATTGATATTCTCTGGTACTCCTACAGTGTGCCTCTGTAGATGTAAAGGAACTTCCCCCCTCCGTAGAGGAGGGATACCCATCGTAAGGCCTTGGAGGTATCTCTCAACCTCCCGAAGAACTACTGCTGGTATTGCCAGATCTGCTACAACTGGGGCACCTCCACGATGCCCTGGTACTGGTATATCAGTCGGGTGCACTTCTCTCTTGTCTGCATGTTGGAAACAAAACATCTGTTAAAACTCTTTTACATACCCCCCAAAAAAATATATATATACATCAAAAACTTAAAAAACAAAAACTAGACAAGGTATGGCTTAGTCTCTTACCTGACTCATCCCAGTCTTCCCCCGTGGGAAAAATCAAGTCCATACTCCCACGGAAGTCTACATCAGTGTAAGGGAAGTCCTCTATCCAAAGGTACTTCCGTCTCAGCCAGGCAAAGAAATCACCAGTGAAATGGAAATGTGACTCCGAAACTAGCCTCGGAGACAGACTAGTCCACCTCTCCATCCTAGGTTCATACACTGGTCGTACCGCCAGTGCTATCTGAGGCTGCATCTGAGGGATGCGCTCTAGAAAAAATGAGACCAAAAATGAGCCATAGCCGAACTGCTTATGACCAGTCCTACACCGTGAGATCTGTTCCTTCACATTCCGAAGGAACGCTGCACTCCAGTTGAATAGTGTTGGTTCCAAAAACGGAACACCATAGGCCACCTATGATCTCTATGCCAGATGAGCACTAGTGCTGTCGGTCACGCTTGTGATAGCGAATAGTATAGACCGGAGGGGTAAATCTCGAATATCCTTGATAGGGATCCTTCCCCCTACCAACCTTGCTCCCCGGATGCAGTGGCATTCCAGATACACGTTCACTTGTTTAGGTAATGCCCTCTTCCCAGTGAAAGATATGGGGACCCCTCTTTTCGAGAGGCCAGTCAAAAAGTACACATCTTCTAACTCAATGGTTAAAAGTTGTGTGCCGATACAGAATCCTTGTTCCGCAACATCCCAGAGGCCAATCATATGCTCAAGTAATAACATCTCTCTCTTCATTTTTTTTAACTTGAAGAACTTGAGCAAGCCACAAGCTCGCAAAGCGGCCCACATACGAGGACTCCATAGAGAGGCTAAATCATCCATCTCATGTTCCCTCTCTTTCCATTCAATCATGATTGCCGAAGATACCTACAAAACAAAAAAATGAAGAATTTCGTTATTCCTCACGTTTTGGTAGTTTTGGCGATTTTCAAAAGCATTTTAAAACATGAAACAACATTCCCACATCATCTAAAAGCAACCACTCACTCTTTTTAACCACCACGCCCTTTAACATTTGTCGAATAATGATAAAAATGTTTTAAAAATGCAAAACGACTTTGGGGGCTGCGTGGGCATTTGGGGAGATTTTTTATGAGTTATTTTACTAAGAATGACCTGACTAATTGATTTCAAGGGTGTAGACATCCTAACCACCCTTCTCTAAAGCATTTTTTGTAAAAGAATCCCCCCATTTTATTAATTTTAAAAAAGAGGCCGATTTGGTTCAAAGAGGGGTGACTTAGGGCTTTGTGTTTTAAAATAAATAATGTTATGAAAATGGATCTAAAACCATGCAATTGAAAGAGAAAAGGATGGACACCTACCTGGTTCGAACGGTGAGCAAAATGATCAATCGTAGCCCCGACAGCAAGAAAAACAAGATTTTCTTCAAAATGAGATTCTCCACTACTCCAAAAATCCTTGCAAATGAAATGGTAAATGAATTTTCAAATTAATTGTTATTTATAAAATTTCATTTTTTTAAGGTATGGTCATGTTTGGGTTTCTCTAATGATGTAATGGATTCACTAAACTCTGGTTTGTAGCTTTGATATCGCAGGTTTCCTGGCAGTGCTGATCGTTTATTCACCTTGTCACACTTATGAGCATAGTCTTAGTTCGTTCTCGAGCTGGACAATATGAGAACGTAACCGGGTAAACTTTTATCTCTTTTTCAGACCCATACAAATACGAACACATGAAAAAGGAACCCCCCTAGAGTCTCTTTTAAACCCTTTTCAGACTCTTTAAATATGAAAATATCGTCGAGTGATATTGCTTCCTTTCACACTCGTTAAAGGGTCAGAAAGGATGTCTTGTGAGCGATAGTTTAACCCTTTTTCGGTCTCGTTGGACTACTGTATGAAAAAGGAACTGAGAGAGTTCTCTTTTAAGTGTTTTTCCAAACTCTATAATCCCAAAAAACCTTCGATTTTTTTGTCTTTGGACTCGTTAAAGCACACATCGACAGGCCCACATGGGACCGAACCCTTACTTCTTCCAGTTCGTTAAACAAAGGAAGAGGAACTTACCGAAGGTGAGTTATATCTAGCATGTGTTATCCTCCTCGAGCTCATTAAATCAAAAATAGGTACTCATCTATTTGGATGGGGGAAAAAATTGAAAGGAGCAAGCTAAGCGGTCTCTCGAGAACATCATCCAACACTTCTTAGAGTCGCCCTTGAACACGACACTTTGCCACTTTGCGTATATCATAATCCGCTGAACCTCTGCACTGAGCCAATCCCCTGAGTTCCTTTCACTCCTTTGGGTCACCCAACACAAGTCACAGTATCCATTGCATAGTTTTGGTCCATGTCATGTTTTGCTGTAGTGCCCCAGTGTTCAAGGGAAGTATCCGCCTCAAGAGTCAGCCATCCCAAGTATCTTGCCTCAAAACCTGTTTCAGTCCATGTCCATTTGATCTGACAAACATATCTCCATGTCTGTTTCATGTCGTTGATGGGGGACACATCAAGGCCCTCCCTCGATGAGTCTATTTCTATCGACTCCAACAAATTATCCGGGAATCAGACTTAGAAACTAGTTAGTACTTTGGGACCTGCATGCCTCAATGGTAGGCCTCCTCACATTCAACAGTGGGTTTACATGATTGACTCCTAATCGAATGATTCCACGGATGTTCAACTTCAAATCATCTATTCACATTCGCTGGAATGTACTAGGGTACCTTGGGAATCATTGACATTAATGGTGATCTCCCTCGCACTTGTTAACGGTTCACACCATTGACTGGTAATCAAGTGGTTTCTGCCATGTTCGACATCAAGACATCTATTCACATGGTTGGAATCGTACCACATTGGGATTGGTAAGAATACCCTGGGTTGAGTGATCACTTCTATATATGCTTTTCCCAGGCTGCGAAGGAATTTCCATTGGACAAAGAACACATACACTGTTACATAGAATCCACTTTGTATTGGTCGTGGCTATGTCTTGTCATCTTGTAGATCCACTGTGTATTCTTCGTGGCTATGATCAGTCTGATTTATCAGAGTATAGATCCACATTGTATCTTTGGTGGCTATACCTTTTTATCAATACAATTATGGATCCACGGTGTATTTTATGGCAGCCATATCCTGCTAAGTCTTGATCACCCAAGCATAGGTATGCCTGCCTTGGGTTTTGAAATATGTCATGATACTTGTTGGATGTTTGTGTGCAGCTTCTGTCAGGTTCTCCGAGTCTATACCCTTGCTTGGACATCTACAAATTATTTCAGTTATCAATTGGCATATTCTAACTTCATACTTTGGGGGGCATTCTGTTACACGTCAAAATTACTCAACTGGATAAGTGTCGCATGTTCCTCTCAATCGTCGTAAGTTTCGCATCTTCCTTACAACTTTTGCAAGTGTCGCAAGTTGGTCACAAGTGTCGCAAATGATGTTAAGACATACTTCCATGTCAACGACACTAAGGAGACACTTATAACATCTCATATGCTTGATTTGAAGAAGGAGAACTGGTTTACTGAAGTCAAATAACTCTTGACACCTGAAGAGAGCCCTAAAACAAAGGTTTTGAGGAGGAGCGCTCCCCTATTTTAGCCCTAGAAGCACTGGCACTCCCTTACAAGGCTTCATGGAGTGTTATAACACTCCCCAGCCCCCTCTGAAGGAGCGCTGCTCATATTGAAGGCGTTGGCGCTCCCCTAAAGCTTACTAGGGAGTGCTACAACACTCTGATGCCCCTTCTAAGGGAGCGCTGCCTAATCTGAGGTAGTAGTTGGCCCATTGAGGAGAATAAGGGGAGGATCTTTCGAGATTAGGAGGCAATTGTGTTCTAATTCTTGGTTTCATCGAGAGATCCCTGATCTAAGGAGAAGGTTCCCAACTTGTTCCAAAGATAACTCAAGAGGTTAAGCTCTTATTAACCTATATCAACAGGCTCTATGATGGTGGAAAGGGGAAAGAACTGAAGATATGAAACTTATGATCTTGGAGGAAACTCACAGTCAGCCAAAGGAGAGTGATCAATGAAGCTATTGTTATCCAGGTTGTGGATCTTTTAGGCAAGGGTTAGACGAAGGGGACTTGATGAAGCTGTCAAATTCGCATCTACGATTGTAAGTAATGCTGTCGTTATTCTCATCGATATGACACGCTTGGCCTGTTTCTTTCTAGTTTGTGCTAATGTCACATGAACTTATGATTAATTGATAGATCTATTTTCAAGATAATATCAATAGAGTAGGAAGTGGTCGTATCTTGTTTTGTCCATAGAACTCAGTGAGGAGCAAAGGATTGGAGTGCAACTCGGAGCGTGCAGGGACAAACGTCGATAAAAGGTACTTCTGTCATCCTTCCTTCTCATGTGTTAGTTTAGATGGATTTGAAAGGAAGTCAGTGTCCATGTTAAACATTTTCTGTCTAGAGTTAGGGTCAAGCTCTTAGAGGTGATCTACCTGTCCGTAGGGAGATTTTCCTACAACAGGCCTCTAGAGCCTCATTGTAATCATGTTCTCACGGATGCGAGTAGCAGCCACATCTCTTCTCAGAGATAATATACCAGCGCCCTAGCTAGTTTATTTCCATTTTGTCTGTAAGCATATTTTAGTCATTTGTTATTAATGAAATGAAGTCTTATTTTCACTGCATCTCTGCATTTATGTGTATTTCTGTATTTGATTGTGTTCCTACATAAATCCAGATCAGTGGTATCAGAGCAGTCTGCTCATTCTCAATCCTTCTTTGCATGTCCCCAACAACATCAGGGTATAAGGAGTTGGGGCTCGATCTGGTTGAACCTTTTCAAGATCAACCTCACAAACCCCGACGAACACCCATGGGGGAAGAAAAGAAAGATGAGGGAGCAGGAGATCCTATCAAAATGTTGCTCGAGGAGGCCCTCGAGAAACAAAGGAACATGATGATGGACAACTTTGCCCAGATTCTTCAATAGATTCTGACTAGCGGTGCATCGACATCTAGAAGCCACTCTGGAGGTGCCACTCCTTTTAAGGTACAAGTAAACTTTGACATTCCCATATTTGATGGCCAAATAGATGCAGATGTCATAGATAGATGGTTGAATCTGTTAGAAGGATATTTCTCAGTTCATGACTTTTTCGATCGAGAAAAGATTATTTTCGCACTCCTGAAAGCCGCCCCCCATGTCAAGGACTGGTGGGAAACCTACTTGGAGCAAGAGGGCGAGGGAGAACCCTCTTTGTTCTTGGCCACACCCACTTGGAATTATTTTCGAGACGCCATCAAGGAACAATATCATCCTTTGGGGAGCTATGAGGACAAATACATACAATGGACTACGTTGCGGCAACAAAGGAACCAGAAGATCCAGAGGAGACAGAGCGTCTCTTCCATTCCAAGATGTGGGTAAAGGGTTCCCCGTTGAAATTCATTGTCGACAACGGGATCCAGAAGAACCTCATCTCGGTAGAGGTCATGAAGTGGTTGGGCTTGCCGACCATAACACACCCACAACCATACACCATCAGGTGGTTGCACCAAGGACGAGACCTCCGCGTCAGTCGATAATGTTGCCTTCCCTATAGCATCAAGCCCTTCACAGATGAGGTATTATGTGACATTACTCCTCTTGATGTTTCTGATGTATTATTAGGCCAACCATAGTTGTGGAAGCGACATGTTGTGTATGAGTCTAGGCCTCGTGCTGTTATTATCACTTTGGGCAATAAGATGTACAGGATACCGAAGATAGCACCGCCTACCACCATCTCTTTGGTTACTGTAAAACAATGCAGTAAGCTCATTTCCCAAACCAGGAAATTTGTTTTCTTGATGATCCACCCTCAGGGAAAGAGGAATTCTGTGGCCATGACCTCCAGACAAGGCCCCACTGCACGAAAACAAGAGATGGATAAGGTCGTGGAGGAGTACGAGGACATCTTCAACTCCCTCGCAGGGGTGCCTCTACACTGCTAGGTCAAGCACCCCATCGATCTAACCCCAGGTGCACCGCTGCCCAATGGACCCATCTACCAACACTTAGTCCTAGAGAATGACGAAATTAAGAGGCATATTCATGAGCTGTTGTAGAAAGATCACATCCGGCCAAGTTCATCGCCCTGTGGGAGCCCGATCATATTGGTGCAGAAGAAGGATGGGACTTGGAGACTCTGCATTGACTATCAGGCACTGAACAAGATCACTGTTCGGAATAGGTACCCGATCCCACAGATTGATGACCTTCTGGACCAACTCAATGGGGAAAAATATTTCAGCAAGATCGACTTGAAGTCTGGGTATCACCAGGTACCAATCAAACCTTCTGATGTGTGGAAGACTGCATTCAAATCTAAGGAGGGCCTTTTCGAATGGTTGGTCATGCCTTTCAGGTTGATGAATGCCCCTGCAACCTTCATGAGGCTAATGGATGACATCCTGCAGCCAGTCACCAACTCATTTGTAGTGGTGTACTTGGATGACATTCTGATCTTCAGCCAGACTTGGGAAGTGCACCTCCACTATATTCGACAGGTCCTCCAAACACTGCGACAACACAAGTTGTGTGCCAATTTGGAGAAATGCACTTTTGGCATAACCCATGTTCAGTAACTGGGATACATTATTGATGAGTGGGGGGTGCATGTGGATCTAGCAAAGATTCAAGTCATTCGGGATTGGTCAGCCCCAACCACCCTAACAGATCTCCATAGCTTTTTAGGTCTTGCCAATTTCTACCGCAGGTTTGTGTTGGGATTCTCTCATATCACTTGGCCCTTGAGTCAAGTCACCAAGGGAGGAGATAAAGTAAAATTATTTTGGTCTGAATCTCAACAGAAGGCGTTTGGGGAGTTGAAACATCACCTCTGCTCTGCACCAGTGCTCACACTACCAGACTTGCAACAACCATTTAAGATCAAGAAAAATGCCTCTAACTATGCTATTGGGGCAGTCCTTACTCAACATGGGCATCCAGTGGCATATCACAGTGAGACACTTTCCGACATAGTCCAGAAGTATCCCACTTATGACAAAGAAATGTATTCCAATGTGCAGGCTTGTCGGCAATGGAAGCATTACATTTTGGGAAAGGAAATGGTCATCCACACAGACCACCGACCCCTGCAATTCATACAGACACAAGGGAAGTTGCAGAACGATCTCCATCAGAAGTGGTCCACATACCTGCAACAGTTTCATTTGAACATTAAGTACAAAAAAGGCAGCACCAATAATGTTGCATACTGCCTCAGTCGACCACCCATCATGGCGCTAACCACTGTTCTCAACTCTTGTGGGAACGAGACTTCCGATTGGCCGCTTCTCTACACAAGTGATCCAAAATTTGGCCACACATACAATACACTCTTGGAGGGTAAGAAATTTCCCAATTTTCACCTCCAGGATGCCCTGCTTTGTCACTTGGGACACCTTTGTGTTCCTTCAAGCGAGCGTACCAAGATGATTTGGGAGGCGCACTACAGTCGAGTCGCTGGTCATTTTTGGGTTGAGAAAACCGTGGCAATACTGCAAAATTATTTCTATTGGATGAACCTTCGACAAGATGTCGGGAAGTACATCAAGTCCTACACTGCTTGTGCCATTGCCAAACCGACCATCAAGAAGCAAGGCCTCTATACTCCACTTCCTACCCCCAGTCGACCTTGGGAATCCATCTCTATGGATTACATGTCAGGCCTTCCTTCTACTAAGCATGGCAATGATTGTGTTTTTTTGGTCGTCGATCGATTCTCGAAGATGTCCATTATGATGGCCTGCAAGAAGAATATCACAGCAGAAGCCACTACTAAAATCTTCTTTGAACGAGTGTGGGTACACTTTGGGATCCCACAGTCTATCATCTCAGATTGGGATAGTAGGTTCCTCAGTACATTTTGGTCCAGCCTTTGGTCGATGTTGGACACCAAGCTCACCAAGTCCACAGCTTTCCATCCGCAAACTGATGGCCAGATAGAGGTCGTCAACCAGATGATCGTACACATTCTGCACATGTACAATTCAAAGCATCCACGCACATGGGATGAGAGCCTCCCCTATGTACAACACAGCTACAATCGGGCTCTCCATAGCTCAACTAGCCACAACCCCTTTCAAGTGGGCTTGGGATTCCAGCCACT
>ML802062.1:66277-117139 GCA_009831015.1 Picea engelmannii
GAATATTGCTACAACACCACCCAACATATGTCCATTGGCATGTCACCTTTCAGAGCGTTATATAGCTATGATCCTTTATCATTTGTGGAGATTACATTTGGTGACAGCAGGGCTCCGATGGTACAGGATTGGATACAACAGAGGCAAGACATCCTCAGGGAATTGAAGGATCATTTACAAAGGGTGCAAAACCAGCAAAAGGTCCAAACATACAAGCACAGAGTTGATCGTACCTTTGAGGTTGGTGATTTAGTCTATTTGAGGTTACAACCATACAGGCAGGCCTCCATTAAAAGAAGCGGAGTGGAGAAACTACAACCATGTTTCTTTGGACCTTACAGAGTCAGTAGGAGGATAGGGGCAGTAGCTTATGAGCTGGAGCTTCCACAGGGTAGCAAAATTCACAACGTCTTCCATGTCTCATGCCTTAAGAAAGCCCTCGGTCAACATGTCAGGCCTATTGAGACATTACCTCCCATGGATGAGGAGGGACAACTTGTTTTATCCCCTGTGTTATAGGGGGGTCCCAGATAATTTTCATGATACTGGACTTAGACACTCCCTAAATTAGACTCCAATGTTTGATTTTGAATGTCCTTGAAGAGTTTCCTCTCCAACCTAATCCAAGGCCCTAATCCTGAACTAGTTGGTTAACCCTACAAACATAAAAGTCTAATTTTTTTTAGATTTAGCGTTAATTTTATGGCTTTTATTATGTGAAGGGGTATGAAATTGAAACTGATGATGTGTAAAAGATGAAAGAAAAATGAATAAAAAGTTGGAAACAAAAACTTTCACTTAATGCAAAATTTCAACGACCTTTCAATTTTTTTTTTTAAATTTTCTAAGATTTTGGACAACAAACTCAAAAGGAATTTCACTCGACTACGAACTACTTATGATCTAAGTAAATTGCAAAAACTTATGAAATAAAAGACTTTTCCCTGGCTAATAATGCAGAATCACACTTCTTCAACCAAACAAGAAAATGAAAGAGATTTATTTATTTATTTAAATGTTGATAAAGAAAAAAGGAAAAATACCAACAAGTAAAAACCAAGAAAAACAATTCTAGCCTAATCGCAGATCGCAAAGAATAACTTCAACAAATCACACACTAGCAACTTTAAAAAATGACTCACACTTTTCTAAAAACCCTAAAAAAAATTATTTTTTATGACAACCTTTTTTAAATGAGAAAAAGAAAGCTAAGGCTAAGATTAATTCTAAGCTACTGACTGCTAAGATAGAGATTCAAATACCTGAGAGATATAACTCTCATCAAGGGAAAGGATGAATGCCTTACCCTCAACAAAAACTATCCTGCCCAATCACACTACTAATAATCCAACAACAAGAGTGTGAACGCGAGCTGTATAGAGCCAGAGGGCGTGTACACATGAGCTGACCTTCTACAAACCACGTGTATCTCTAAAACTCTGAGAAAAAATAAAAATAGACAATCCAAACCAGGAAGAGACCATTGATATTGATAACCAGGATCTCCTGAAGGCTTAGACACTCTCTTTAACAGAAACAAGGAAAACAATATAAGGAAAAAAATCGTAAAAACAAACCAATATGAGACAAGACTGCAAACAACCAAGACTTAGAAATAATTATAGAAAACCCCTGAGAATCATTGATTTTGACAGGGAAGAGGATGATTGCCTCCAAAATTTTCTGGAATCTACACACTACTGCTACTTCTTCAGCTAGCGTTCATACACGGGTTGTAAGAGAGTAGGGCACGGGTACATGTGTGCATACATTATGCAGGCCATGTGTACCTCTGTGGGTCCCAAAAAAACACATTCAAGCAAATAAAAGAGAAAGATGGTATGGAAAACCAGACTCTCTGCTAGCTCAGACTTTGTAGAAACTAAAAAACAGGCAAGAAAACCAGTCTTTTAAAACTATCAAAAAACAAATAAAATTCCTAGGAACCTTAGAGACTTCCCTAGTATGGTTGCCAACTTTGTTGTGAGGGAAATCCCCTTACGGACTAGCAAATAGGGTTATCTTATGCATGCAACTATGACCGAAAGAAATCTACTTTCTACCTTCGTCCCCAAACTTAAACCCCATTCCTTTTAAAAAAATACATGGTTTAGACCAACATACCTTGTTCCGGATGGCTGATGTCGATCCTTCCTCCCGCTTGATCACTTGTTAGTAGTCCTCCTTTCAAAGTTGACCTGTATGCAAAACAAGCAAAAAAATACACATGCATTTTACCTATAGACTAATGGGTTAGAGATTCAAACATATATTTACTGTATTATGAAGAACTCATAAAGTGGGATGGGAAAAATGTTTATTTATTACTTTAAATGAATCAACTTACAAATGTTGAGACCGACCACTGCTCTGCGAATCCTGATTCTGGGCTCCTCTTCAAATTTCCTGCAACTTCTTTGCTTTGTATATGTTCTTGCACAAGGATGGCTAAAGGGTTGGGACAATGGAAATATGAAATTGGGTAGAGTTTCTTTGCTATCTTTTTCCTCTTCCAAATGGGACCCCTAGCCCTTCTTTTATAGGCTAGAAGAGGCTAGGTATTTGGACAAACCCTTGGCCATGCATGGCTGGGAGTTTCAGTTAATTCACCCAAAGCTGTGTGTTCCGTCGGAAACTTTCCTTTTTTCGTGCTTTTGTTGGTCCACGCGGGATGTTTTAGGTCAGCTAGCGTGTACACGCGTGCAGTAATGGAGTAGGGCGTATGGGCCCTTATAAAAGAGGTTTTTTAAAGAGTTGTTCAACAATGATTTTGGCAAAGAAGGGATCTGAGATGGCCTGATGCCAAGTAAGCATGTATGGTGCAAATTAGTGTTATAACACCCATTTGAGGGACTTTACGGCAGAAAGTGCAACACTCCAGTGAGCTGGGATAATCCAACTGATAGGACAGTAGTTGGGCCAGAGTTGCTCAAGGAGATGGAGGACCAAATGATAAAAATTAAGCAGAATTTGAAAGCTGCCCAAGATAGGTAGAAACGTTATGCCGATAAGAACAGAACCCACAGGAAGTTCAAAGTGGGTGATCATGTTTTCCTGAAGGTGAAAGCTAACAGGAGTTCCCTGAAGCTGGGAAGCTGTGCCAAGTTGGCAGCCATATTTTGTGGGCCATTTGAAATCCTAGGGAGGATTGGTTCAGTTGCTTATATGATTTCATTGCCTGCATCTATGTATGTTCATAATGTATTCCATGTATCATTGTTAAAGAAATATATACCTGATGCTAATCATGTTATTGATTGGAATGTGATTCAGGTGGAGCAAGAAGGCACTTTTCAAGTGCATCTGGTGCACATTTTGGACCGGAAAATCAAACAGCTCTGGAATCGATTCATAGGGATTGTAAAGGTCCAATGGACCTGGTATGGTCCTGAGGATGCTACTTGGGAGCATGAGGATGCAATGCGGACATAATACCCACATCTTTTTGAGGATTTTTGAAAATTTTGTTGTATATGGGTATATGATGCACTAAGGAAAGTGCATAAATAAGGGGAGGGGATTGTAATATCTCTCAACCAAACCCAATTGTAAATATAATGTAAGTGTACTTAAGCTGGTGAGTTGTTTTGACATCATTTTGTAATGCACCTTTCATGGTATAGTGCGTGCATGCACTGCACAGTAAAATGATGTAGTGTACACATTCTCGGATACCGCACGCAGTAACTAAAGTGCACGTAGAGGTCAGTGAGCTTTGTGTATATGATATGTGTTATAGGCTGGTGAGATAGTTATTATAATCTGGGATGCTTATGTTTTAGAATTAGGCCAGAGCACCTAGATGTTAAAGGCCAGTGCACCTATTTTGTATATGTCTCATGATTAATATAAAATACATCACTGCGCTCAGACCAACCACGATAAAAGAGATGGGGGACTGAACTCCACCAGTTAGGGAAAGGGAGGGACAAAAGTTAAGGGAAAGGGCTAAGCTAGAGAGCTTAAGCCAAAAAGGAATATTATATTAATATTTATTAAAACATAAAGTATGGATAATTATTTTATCCTAAGTTCTAAAGTTGGGGACAAGTGGACCAAAGTAGCTTCCAACATGACAAGTGTCAAGTTGGGGACATGCATACATATCGTGGGGACTTAGCTCATTTGGACAGTTTTGACCATCATTCTTATGATGATCCTTACGATCATCCTCAGGACCATTCTTACGATCATATCCCCCATGGTTCCTTTCATCATTCAGTCATCCAGTCAATGATTCCATGACCATTTTCACTCACGCAGTCAGTTATCCTTCAGACATTCATTTCATTGTATTTGAGCCTATTTCCATAACCATTTTCAGTTGGTGTACCTAGTTATCTTGGGAGCGAGATTGAAGAAGCAGGTTGGCAGCCCCATGGGAAATTGAAGAGGCGGGTTTTCAGGCCCGTGAGAAATTATCTGAATGAGAGAATTGTTGATAATTGATTTCCTGAAGGTGCTAAACTGCAACTACAATTCTATGAGACTTCCTATCTGTCCTGTTGCTGAAGCCCCGAAAGGGAAGTGGGGCAGCCGAAGGAATGTTGAGCAAAGAAGGGGCACATTTCCTTGGGTGGGATAGGCATGTGGGGAATGAGAGGCTATAGGCTGTTAGTTGAGTGAGTACCTGAGACAGAGTCTTTCCTATTGTCTACGAGCTTTTAGCTTGGTTAGGAACCCCTTTACCCGGGTGGAGTTTAGTCCCAGCTCGGGGGTGAATCACTATTGAGAGTGATGAACAATGTAGTCTAAGGATGGGAGGTTCATGGATGGTCTACACGCAGTTGGTGATAACCTTTCCAAGATAAGTACCAATCATGTGATAAATTTACATGCCGCGTTGTTATTTACGTGCTTAAGTTACATTTTATCATATGTGTGATTATAACTGTCTGTATGTTTATGGGTATTTCCCTGTATATGCTGCATGTCTGTGTTTACCGTGATTTCAGTATGAAATCATATATTTACAGAATGTAATTGTTTGTTTACGTTTATATGTAAAGCTTCTGCAAGAGTGTTGTATGTATATGTTATAATTGCATGAAGTTTGAAGAGAAAACTTATGTGGCATAGCTCAGTTGAATACTGGGTATGTTACAGTATGTTTCGCAGCGAGAGAACGGAAATGTTCCCTCATGTAGCCTAGCCCTTTGAAGGCTGGGAATGTTACAAAGACATTTTTAGAGCTAAGTAAAATGTCTCAGGAGTGGCGTGGCCCGACCATGGGTGGCCGAGGATGTTACACAACTGGAGCTCGACTGCAGAGAAGCCCAGGACCAAGGATATGAGTTCCATTTTAGTTGGCTTCTGATCTTGGTTGCTTTCATTGCATGGGAGATGCCGGAAGGTGCGACCTTCTCGGACATCGATCCATTTGAATCGTTGGCCACAAAGTTTAGTACTCTGTGGTACTCGAACAATATGAATAAACAATGGTAGTCAAATGTCGTGTTTCATTCATATTATAATCAGTTGAAAGTAGCTATCCAGTCTACAATGCGCATCACTCTGAACACCCTCTACAGGTTTCGTCCCCTGATGAAGTTCAACACAGACAAACATTTTCTCTACATCACAGTGTGCGCTGACAAGCACAAGCAACAGTTACAGTCCTATTATAGATTAATAGAAGAAGATCTGGAGGATATAAAAAAGGAATGGTCGGTGGACCTCCTTGTTCTAGCTGACCCTGCGGAAATATTTGATGTAGACAGTCCAAAAACTGCGTAGGATCTACCCGGATCTAGCAGGCGATAGAAGATCAGCAAAGTGCAAGACTTAAGTAGTTCCTCGATGAATACTGTGTCCATCACACCAGAGAAACATGGTGATGGTGAAGAGTTAGAAGAAGTTGAACATAAGCACAGAGACAAAGCATATCTTTTGAAGAAGAGCAAGGGTTCACCTCATAAACCTTCTTCTTGGAAGAATTCCAAAGCTCCCGTGACTAAGTTGCAGACCACACTGACCCCAGACGACTTCAATTTCATCGTTTCATCCCTGAACGATGTTGGGTTGGTGATAGTAGAGACACAAGAGGTGAAGCAGGAGTAGATGTATAATCGTATTGAGATTGAAATCCAAGGGGTGCATCAGGTACTATAGTCTAGCCGCACAGTCTCCACTGCGCCTCTGACAGTAGGAACACTAGAACTAGGAGACGATCCAGCTCAACTCCACCGGATTGCTGATACAGTCGAAGCTCACCTTCGACGGGCTCAAGAAGAAACAACACAAGCCACTCAAGCTTTAACACAGGTACAGGGAGTTCTTATGGAGAAGTGCAACATGTCAGAATGAGAAAAGATTTCTCTCCAAGAAAAATGGGATGCAGAGAAAGAAGAGCTACAACAAAGCAAGGAACAATTTCTCACAGAGCAACTCGAGATAAAGGAACTAGTCAACAGAGCACTTCGCTCTATGACCATCGTCGAAGTATAGATAGAAGAATGGGTTCCACAGCAGGTGGCACAACTGGAAGGAGTAATTCAGAAGCTCCAGCAGTGCATTGCAGATCTAGAGCTTCGCGCAGTACCTGAGACCCCACAAGAGATCAGAAACCAAATAGAAATAACTGCCCGCAGCGCAGTTGACAGACTGAAATCTCTTGCCTTGGAGTGTAAGCAACTGAGTAGTCGTAGCGCCTAGACATATGAGAACCTCACTAAAAACCTAGAGTTATATAAATTTGTGTCCCGACTCCAGGAGGTGAAGTATGAAGCTAAAAATCTATAGACGCAGCTGAAGGCCCTATCACCAGTAGAAAGAGTGAAGAGATCTCATGAACAATGCATGACCTAGAAACATATCCACATGATCTAGATAAAAGTGATGACAGTGACTCAAATACTTCAACCGGTGCAAGATAAAGCATGTAAGCTATTCATAGAGTTTGAAATCCGAGGAGCAGAGCTAGAACAGGTTATTAGTGCAGCAGGAAAACGCCTAGAGGGACCTGTCAATGACACACTCATCCATGAGTTTTCCAAGCAAGAGGTCGTAGCACAACAACAGGTCGAAGCAACTTGATCCAAGCTTGAGACATTCGAGATAGAATTGATCAGACCAGAGTGACTCAGGACAAGTCATAGGTGAGTGTTGGGGGTCTATTGGCCCTTGACCAAGTTTTGGGAGATACTTGGTCATGTTTGACCATTTTTGGGACTTCGACAGCCTATCGAAGATGGAGCGCCAGACAAAGCAGAGATTGCGGAATCTCAACCCACTTTTGGGTCCCTTTTGGGTTTTTAGGAATATATAATGGGAAAGAGATGTCAGCCCGTGGGTTTAGCCACACTTAGTCCCATTTTGTAATGTATAAATAGATATCTAGGAATCTATCGAAATACATAGATATGTATGTGATGTAAGTTAAGTGCTAATAGATTTTGTAAGTGCTCTGTGCATGACTGTAAGAAGCTTGCAGAGCTAAGTGCAAGTCGTTGTAAGGAGTTGTGGAAGGATTTGTTCTATAGCGCAAGGAAGAAGGATCTAGCAAGCTGCGTAGATCTTCTATCCTATGCGAATAAGGTTTTTGGTGGCTCTGTACTGTAACCGATTGAAGACACTAATAAAGAAGAAGAGTTGGTGGATGTAGCCCCAGGGTGGGGGTGAACCACGTAAATGTGTGTGTTATTCTTTGTGCTTCGACTTGATGTGTTTATCCCTTCTTTTGCTAAGTGATTTGATATATTTAGATATATATACTTATGCTTTGTGCTTCTTAGAGGTGTGTGAATCTTAGATATGACATGTACGAAGATGCTTAGTGTTGATCTACCAGATCTGAACTGTTTTATTGTTTCTAGTGTTGAAATACCTTAGATATAAGTGAATGTTGTGATGCTCTGTGCTATCTGCGAAGTATAATAAGGGTTGAATATTGACGAATGATCTATGCTAAGTACTCTGTAAGTGATATAATCACATATTTGTGTCCCATCTAAGGTTGCGTACACTTGAGTCCTGCAACCACCCCTGCCTCTACCTCAGGTGAGACTTCATCTGCTTCACAGGTGTTGCCGAAAGGGATGGTAGTTAGGGATTTGTTGGTGCGCTCTTGAGCGTTGAACCCTGGGTCTTCCCCTGTGCCAACAAGGACGTTCCACCAGAGACAACCTAGAAGGATTGGACCTAGGGGGTCTTGCCCTTCTGACTATGATGTCGGCCTTGAAAGGCCCATGACCTCATCCATGTGACCCTTTACGTCATCCAAAATTTTGGACACTTTGGAGGCAGTTGTGTGCCAAGTGGCATGTGTGGTTTGATCTAGAGGCCTTAGGAGGCCTAACATTTTTCTCTTGGAGGCCAACATTGCCATAAAAAGGCCTAACACCACCCTAAAAGGGAATTAAGTCACCTTTTCTTCTTTATTTATGGTTTTATTATGTCATTTAATGTAAAAAATGGATATTACATGTAAACTGGCCATGTCGGCCTTTTTGACCTAATTTTGGTCATTGAAACTGTATAAATAAGGGATTTTCCCTTGTATTTTTCATCATATTTCACTCACAGAAGTGTGTGGCCTGAAATTTGCATCCTATTTGGGGTTACATTACTGGAATTTAGTGCGCACTTCTTGAAGGAGGCTTGTTTTGGACTATTTTGGCAATTTTCTTGGTGGAAGTGTTCAACTAGAGTATTTACTAGATGATTCTTGGTGAATGTAAGTAAAATTTCTGAAATTATTCTTCATTGAATGGTTATAGTTATGTTTATATTGAATTTATACTAAGATTTTGAAATTGCTAGCTTAAAACCCTAGAAGGCTAAGCACATGTTATTGTCCTTGCCTTAATAGCTTTCATTTAAGCCGTCATATTTTCATATTTGAGCTAGAGGAGGAGGGAAATTACTAGGGCCTAGGGTTACCTACTTGCTAGTATCTATTTCCCCCCCTAGGGTTTGATAATTGAAGCCTTGGGATACCAACACTTCAATTATTAACCCTCTTGTCTTTAGTTCTCTTGCTATCATTTTTTCCTTCAAGATTTGTTGTTGCCTAAATGACTCCATTTTCCCTAAAGGCACTAATCTAAGCCTTCCTATTGAGTGATTGACAAAAACCACTATCAAAACCTATACCTTAAGCTCCCTACTAACTACTTCTAACCTTAGAATATTCTAATTTACTAACTTAGTTGCCGATGTTACAAAAATATGCTACAACCATCTATTGCAGCACTAAAAGCATCTAAAAGCAATTGAAAAAGTTGATTAATACATTGCCTTACTTGCTTCTGACAAATGCTAGTATTTTGATGTTAATGAGTAATTATTCTTGGTCATTTTGAAGCCATTTTAATGCACTTATTGTGAAGCTATTGTGTTATAAATATTGCTGCTACAAATTTCTGTTTGCTTCACCATATATTAGCCATTGGTTTTATTGATAAAGTCTGTGGTTTATGAAGTACTAACAACAAGTTGTACTTGCACAAGAATATTTCCTTGTTGCTTTTTTCTAGGCAGGTACATCTTAAATACTTCACTACTTCATTGGTTAAAACCCCTAGACTTTCTGATCAATGTGACTTGTGAGAGTGGACATTTTCATAGACATCTTGACCTTTGCCTTCTTAAACCCCTAGGTCATCGAGGATGTCTCCCATGGGCCATCAAACCTAAATAGAAAGAGGCATTCTATTGAGGTGACAATGATATGATAACCTATGTTACGCGAATTTTCCTTTCCTAAACCTTACCCTTTGGATTAATTACAAATTGTGCGATAACAAACCAAAGTCACGAATTAACATTTGTTCGTTGATATAATATCCTACGGAATATTTCTTGACCGTTGATCAAGCATAGTGGAAGGATAGTGTAAATGAAGGTGTTATCGACAACAAGTGGTCATCGCCATTCTATGACTTATTCGATAGGTAAAACTCCAGAGGGATTGAACTACTTTAGAGTTCAAGTAGCCCAAAGTCTCGGAGTCATGAATAGCCGAATACCTGAAGAGCGGGAGCTCCTTTGTGCCTAATCCAACGGTCCTAGCTCCTGGACATGTGAAGGTTATTAAGAAGGAAATTGATGATACGCACTTCGATGGAATTTTCTCCGGAAGAGTTGGAAGACTACAAAGACTGGAGTCCTGAAACACTGAAGTTCCGAAGTGAACGAGAATCGTTCATCGTGCAAATAGAAAATGATCATCCAATATAATATACACACTTCGGTGAAATGCACTCTGAAAGGTTGAATTATTGTAAAGGCTGGAAGTCCCGAAGGACGAAGTTACGAAGTAATGACAACCGTCCATACCAACGTGTAATTAAAATGTGACCGTTGATATTGATAAGTGATTAAGCACTTGTTTGGATTAGCGCCTGGTCACCACCTATGGTCGTATAAAATAGAGGTCCCAAAGAGTTTCTGTGTGAAATTTAACACACAAAATGAGAAATTTATCTCAGTCAAGAAGGAACATTAAACCAGATAGGATCTGGACTTCGTCTTGATTTATCTTAAGTAACTCAATACATGCTATGCTTTAGAGAGATAATACAAAAACTTAGATCTGATCAATGAAAATTGAGAATGAAGTAAAGAGGCATGGGATCGAGTTAAAAATGAAATCAATCCATATCAATGATCGATTTATGAAAATCACTCTCACTAATTTGAAAAGACTTCATGATAATGTTTGAATAATAATGAAGAAAAAAAATGTTATTATTGTTAATCTAAATGAAGAGGTGCGATGGTCCAAACAAAGGGACACAATGCTTCATAGCTCACACTAGTTGGGAGACTATATAATCAAGGAAGAACAATGAATAAGAAGTGTCTCTAGAGTCTAGATCAGAAGATCAAAACAAAAGAAGAGTCCAAGAAGAATAACTAATTATTCTTATGAAGTGAGGGTGGAAGGGAGGAGCACGAAAGGATTCATATCCTTTACTAAGTAAAGTGTAATTCAAGGGAGTTGGTGCTTCCTAGGGTTGGTTCCCTAATGATAAGGGAGTTGGTTCTTCCTAGGGTTGGTGCCCTAAAGATAAGGCAATTGGTGCTTCCTAGGGTTGGTGTAATATACCATATATAAAAAGTATGCAGAACATAAACAAAATGCTAGAAATGGCAGAATAACAACAATATAACCAGAATAATCACCAAAATAAAATTGAAATGATATAAGAATAAAAACATAAATAGCACTTTGATTCTGAGAGCAATGTTCTCGGGCCTCTTCGAGGGGGAAACCTCCAGTCGAGCAGAGATCTATTACAATAATATCCAAGGTAGGGTTCTCATACCCTCAACTCCTATTTATACTAAATATGTCTATCAAAAGAAGCATCAAGAGGAAGATCCTTCTAGAAGCTGAAGCTTCTATTAGGTATTCTTACATTCGACTTATTCTATTTTATTGCAAGGCCTTATTAATATTGACCTTTATTACATCCAAATATATTTTTCTACCTATGTGTGGGTTAGGACCCTAACATGTCCTCCCCCTTAAAAACATCATTGTCCTCAAGGCTTGAGATGTGGAAACTGCTACAGAATGGTAGCTGGTTCCCAAGTGGCATCTGCTGGAGTTGTATCTTTCCACTGGACTAACACTTCCTTGATGGTTCTTCGATGCAGGCAACACTCACACTGGTCCAAAATGGATTGTGGTTGTAGCCAAATGGATCCTTCTTCGACTAACTCAGGAAGGTTGGTTTGAATTTGGCACTTAGTTCCAATCACCTTCTTTAAGAATGAAACATGAAAAACAGGATGTAGCTTAGAATGACTGGGCAAAGCTAACTGATAGGCCACCTATCCCACACGCTTGAGAATGGTATAAGGACCATAAAACTTGGGTTCTAGCTTCTGACAATGCTCGGCCTTGAGGTAATTTTGCTTGTAAGGTTGCAGTAGAAGAAACACCTGATCCCCTTCTAAACATTGACGCTCTGAGCGACCTTGATCTGCTTGTTGCTTCATGCGATTCTGATCCATGACCAAATTTGCTTTGAGGTTACGAAGAATATCCTCGCAAACTGTAAGCGTTTGTTCAACTGCCTGGACCTTTGAGACACCCGGTAAGTATGAGAGAACTGAAGGTGGATTTTGTCCATATACCACTTCAAAAGGAGTCATGCATGTAGATGTATGGTATGAAGTGTTGTACCACCATTCAACTAGAGGTAACCATTGAGCCTACTGATTTTGCTTTTCTGAGGAAAAACACCTCAAATATGTTTCCAAACACTTATTGACAACTTCTGTTTGACCATCACTCTAGGGATGATAAGTTGTGATGAGATGCAATGGGGTGCCTTGTAGCTTGAACAATTCTTGCCAAACATTGCTGGTGAAAGTTGGGTTGCGATAAAAAACAATAGAATTTGGCATGCCATGAATCTTGAAGACCTGATCCATGAAAAGTTGAGCCACCATGGATGCTGTAAATGGGTGTTGAAGAGCACAGAAATGAGCATAATTGGAAAGGCGATCAACAATACCATGATTATTGATTTATTTCCCAATTTGGGTAAGCCTGTAATAAAATCCATAGAGATATCCCTCCAAATAGCAGGTGGAATCGGAAGCGGTTGTAGTGTGCCCAAAGATTTGACTGTTTCTCCCTTGTTGTGTTGACACACATCACATTCAATGACAAAATTACGAATGTCTTGTTTCATGCCATCCTAGAAAAAAGAACGTTTGACCCTGTCATAGGTTTTGGTAAACCCAGAGAGCCCATCTGTGGGTGTAGCATGAAGCTCAGAAAGTACCATGGATTTAAGTTTTGATTGTTTACTTAAATACAAACTACCTTTGTATCGAAGATCATTGGGGAACCAAGAGTACCCTGGGGAAGCTGAAGCATTGGACTGCAATTGTTGGATCAGATGCGAACTTTTGGGATCATGTAGCCATTCCTGGTGAACGACTTGGAGCCAATCTGGTACAATGAAGGAAAGAGAAAAAAGGGATTTGTCATCTTCATATTTTTGGGAAAGTGCATCCGCAACACATTGTCTTTGCCTTTATTGTAAATGATCTCATAATCATATCCAAAGAACTTAGTCACCCATTTTATTTCTCTGGGGAGGAAATGCATTGTTCCATAAAATGCTTGAGGCTTTGATGGTCTGTCTTAATTTGGAAGCATTGCCCCAATAGATAAGGGCACCATAGATCAACGACATGAAAAATAGCCAACATTTCCTTTTCATAGATTTATTTGCCCAGATTTATTTCAGACAGTTGCTTGCTAGTAAAGGCGAATGACCTACCCTCTTGCATAAGGACATCACCAATTCATTTCCCTGAAGCATCACATTCCAAGACAAAGGTCTTTGTGAAATCAGGAAGGTCCAGGAATAGAGTGGTGCACATGGCCATATTCAAGGTTTGAAAATCTTGAGAAGCTATTGGAGTCCAAGTGAAAGAGTTCTTTTTAGGAGTACAGTGAGAGGTGCTGCAATCTTTCCATAATTATTAACAAACTTGCGATAACAACCTGTTAATCCCATAAATCCATGCAAGATTTTGAGAGTCTTTGGGTGAGGCTAGTCTTGCATAGCTTCAATATTTTTAGGATCCACCCTGATGCCATCCTTGCCAACCAGATGAACCAAGTACTCAACTTCTGAAGTGCCAAAAGCACATTTACACTGTTTAAGGAAAAGTTGGTGCTGAGAGAGTATATGGAGAACTTGATCCACATGAGCAAGATGGTCTGTCCAGGTTTTTCTATAGATGAGGATATCATCAAAGAAAACTAAGACAAAATGACAAAGAAAAGGACGAAAGACATGATTCATGAGGCTTTGGAAGGTGGAGGGGGAATTACACAAGCCAAAGGGCATGACCAAAAACTCATAGTGGCCCACATGAGTTCTAAAGGCAATCTTGGGAATGTCTGCCTCTTTCATACGTATATGGTGGTAGCCAGAATGAAGATCAAGTTTAGTAAAGAACTGGGTGCCACTCAATTCATCCAAGAGGTCATCAATGATAGGAATGGGAAATTTGTCTTTAATGGTAAGTTTGTTGAGGGCTTGGAAGTCATGACACATTCGCCAAGAACCTTATTTCTTCAGGACCATGACCACTGGAGAAGAGTAGGGGCTTGTACTAGGGTGGATAACGCCCGCGTTAATGAGTTCCTGAACCATTTTATCAATTTCATTTTTTTGGGAAAAGGGGTGACGATACGAACAGATATTGGGAGGAAGGCTTCTTGGTACAAGGGGAATGGAATGATCATGAACACCACAGGAAGGAGGGAGTCCCTGGGGAGTGGAAAAGACCACTTGATGTTTAGAAAGGATGGATTGGAGGTCTTGCGGCACCGAGGGTGTCTCTGTTGCTTGTATGACATGGAGTTGGGAAATAACACCAGAATGACCTTTTTTGAGAAGATTTTCCATGCGATGGGAACTAATGATCTTAGGTGAACCGATGGTGATGCCTTGGAACTTATATTGTTGGACTTCCTGGTCAAATTGCATGGTTAATTCCTTAAAATCCATGAGAATGGGACCCAAAGTCCTTAGCCAATACGCACCCAACACAATGTCACAACTGCCCATGTCGATAGAAAACATATGCGATTTTAGGTGGTAGTCACCAATTTGGAGACACATATTTTCAGAATGCCCTCCACATTTCATGGAGCCACCATTGGCAATCATGATTTGGAAATTATTGACTACATGGATGTAGCAATGAATTTCTTGGGCAATGCGGCGATGAATAAAATTATGGGTTCTTCCACTATCAACCAGAATGATGACCTTCCTATGCTTGATGTAACCGATTAGCTTGAGGGTTTGGGGAGCAGAGAAGCCATTGAGAGCATTTAGGGAAATGACCGGTTCAACTTCGGGAGGGTCTAAGGGAGGGGTGATGTCAGTGGTTTCAGGTGACTCAGACACAAGGGGAGTTTCAACCTCCTCTTTCGAAATATCCTCCGAGATGGCCATAAAAATATTTTGTTCCTTACACTTGTGGCATGAGAAATATTTTTCATCACAATTATAACAAAGGCCTTTGAGTTGGAATTCAACCATTTCAGCCCTGGTCAATTTTTGGATATTTAGTGGAGCAGAGGGAGCAGTGGGATTTACTGGTTTAGTGCGAGGGATAAAGGAGGGTTTCCGGTTTTGAGAAGATACAACCTGTTGTGTTTCTTTATCTCTTTTAGTCGCTTCCACCCAAATATGAGGCTGAGCCATGAGGACATGGGCCCGAATCTCATCCTTGAGGCCACTGATAAAACACTCTTGAAAAAAGGCATCAGACATGCCCTCTGTCCTAAAAGCAAGGTGCTCAAAAGCAGCTATAAAGTCTTCCACTGCTCCTGATTGTTTCAACTTTGTCAAATGACCCAAATGGTTGGTGTAAGTGTCAAAGCATTCATAAATCTCTACCACAAAGTGTGTCCAAGCAATATACACTTGACGAGAAGTTTTTATCCATTTCCACCATTGCCAACGTTCTTGATCTAGATGGAGAACACCATACCAAAGTTTGGACAAGTCAGCTGTAATTCCATATAAAGAGAAATAATGTTCCATTTGGGTTACCCAACCAGTGGGATCTGAGCCATCAAATTTGGTCACATCCACCCGTGAAAGGCGTAGGTCACGTTGAAAGTGATGGTGCTGAAATTTATGGGAATGAGAGGAAGTTTTAGCTTCAGTATGTGGAGGTGGGTCAGATAAAGGGTTATCCATAGGGATATGCAACTTGGTGCAGAGCGTCGAAAAGACAAATTCAAGCTGGGTGGTCAGGTCTTGTTTGATTTCCTCCATTGAGGACTACATGGTTGTATTGATGGAAACAACATTGGCAATGAGTTGTTTCACTTCTTGTTGGGTCTCGGTGAGATTAGATTGCAAGGTAGTGAAGCGATCTTCCAAGTCTTGGCTATAGGTATGGGCCATGATGAAGAGGGAACTGAAATGGGGTGGGTGGGGTAATTTTTTTTTCCCCAAAAATGATATGTATGAATGTGATAAGGGAAAAGAGATGAATCCAATGGAATAGGTCTCAAATAATGGTGAAAACATTTCCATTTTTTTTTTTTTTACACCTGCGGAGTTATACTCCGGTCTAAAGAATACTGTAGTTATGAAATGCCTAAATTATTAACCATGAATAAATGTATAGTGATTTGGAAACCCGAACATAGTTGCACGAAAATTGATCTTGTCTGTTTTAATTTGTTTATGTTCTTGTCCCCCAGGGTTAGGTATTCAAGGGTTCTACAGACAAGGGTTTTCCTTGTGCTATAGCTCTCTGATATACGTGCGAGGTCCAACAGTAGTACTCGACCCAATATTTCAGGGCACTAACTGAGGAGGCTAGACCGTGCCCTTAGCCGTACTACCCGACTACCCAGGTAATAGAGAGTATCTTCCCGAGTGCTGTTCTCGGTGGCACTATAGCAGTCAGGCGGTCGATCGGTTTATCTAAATATGGCTTCATGAAAGCTAGGCTGATCCGTACACGTGTGTTGTTTGATGCGTTACCACTCGAAGGGGTACCAACAAGGGTTACAAGGGTGGCCAACAGATGTGCGCTTAAGTACCACTTGTATTTCTTGCGTGTATGAATCACTCAACCGCGGGTTTATGCACGTAACAACAGATCTCTATGGATTAAAGATGTTGGAATACGTCTCTACCCTGAAAAATTTTTAACCCACAATTTCTGCCGAGGAAAGTGCTCTGATACCACTTGTAATATACCAGATATAAAAATTATGCATAACAGAAATAAAATGCTAGAAATGGCATAATAACATCAATATAACAAGAACAATCACCACAATAACACTGAAATGATATAAGAATAACAACATAAATAACACTTTGATTCTGAGAGCAATGTTCACGAGCCTCTTCGAGGGGGCAACCTCTAGTTGAGCAGAGCTCTATTACAATAATATTCAAGCTAGGGTTCTCATACCCTCGACTCATATTTATACTAAATATGTCTCTCAAAAGAAGCATCTAGAGGAAGATCCTTCTAGAAGCGAAAGTTTCTATTAGGTCTTCTTACATTCGACTTATTCTATTTTATTGCAAGGCCTTATTAATATTGACCTTTATTACATCCAAATATATTTTTCTACCTATGTGAGGGTTAGGACCCTAACAGTTGGTGCCCTAAAGATAAGGGAGTTGGTGCTTCCTAGGGTTGGTTCCTTGAAGAAGGGGTTTTGTGTCTCCTAGAGTTGGTGCTCTAAAAAGGATTGGTGTCCTTCACTATTCTTCATAAAAACATTGTAATTCCCATTAATTATATTTATATAATTGATTTTATATACAAGTCCATTGTTGATCTAGTGTGGTAATTAACAAAATATAAAAGTAACTGCTAATTGTTGAAAAAGGGTAATACTGATTCACCCCCGCCCTCTCAGTATTCCAACACTTAGTTATGAGTTATTAACTCCTAACCACCCAAAATTTTTGAGGGGAGTTAAGGGAAGTTCTTATCTTTATGGACTTTCTCTCTTTAGTGACCAATGCATTCGCATTTAAAAATAATTCATCTTTGGAACAAATTGAAAGTGAATTTTATTGTTTATTGTTTGAGAGTATTGAATGCATAGTGTATTTATTAATAGTTTGAGGCATTTTATTTTTCCTTACCTTTCATGCCTTCGACAAGGGAGACTTCCATGTATAGACTTTGGTTGTTAATGAAGGGGATTATAAATTTTGATACATGGTTTGTGTTAGAACCCAGAGATGCGGGCTTAAAATGTTAAATTTTGTACCAAGTTCTGGCAGCGCATGTGACAAAGACATGTGCTACTAGAAGCAGGACATTTTTTTAGCACAATCATAAATGTGATATTTCAACCTCTTCACCAATTTTGGATCAGATCTCCCAAAACTCCCAAGTATTTCGCCCATTTTGTCAGAGCCTCAAAATTCTTAAATAAATCTTTGTCAAAGTCTTCTAGAGTTTCAACTATCATTCGATGAAGTCTCACCGCCTGTTTTTGTTAGAAATTCTTTGGTTTCTTTAATTATGTTCGAAAATTCTAAATATCACCTTTGCATTTCTATCAGCTTCCAATAGATTATTCAAATATTGTCAAGCAACTCCAGTCATGAAGAGAACATACTAACAGAGAGAGGCATAACTATTGGATTACTGAGAGGGGGGCTGAATCAGTAACAGATCAATCTAATCGATAAAATCCAAGTGTTATATCAATGTAGCATTATCATCCAATAGTTGCAGAGTAAATAAACAATGAACAAATGAGAAATCATACACATACACAATACACCAGTGTTTTTACGTGGAAACCCAAAGTGGGAGAAAACCACATAATGTTTTTTCTTATATGTCTTTAAGAATTACATTCGTTGGAAGCACCAACTTCCTTTTCTTTCCAGATGCAACTGGAAGGAGGCTCCAACCCCCTAGTTTCTCAGGCTACAACCTGAGGGAAGTTCCAACTTCCCAATTCTCTTGCTACAACTAGAAGGAGGCTACAATCCCCTATGTTCTCCGACTACAACCAGAAGGTGGAAACAACCACTTGTCCTTGCCCTGTCCAACCGTACTGATGCAGAAGTAAAATTATGGAACCATTGTCACACTATCACTGTGAGATATACCACTGTAACAACATGTACCACTGACCTGCAGCCAACCAAGTTGTAAAAACCTGTACCAAACAACCTGTAATCAACATGTTCCATAAACAAGTGCATCAACCATGCGTCGACCTGTACCTCAACCTGTACCATCAAAAAGTGCATCAACCATGCACCACATATGTACCAATCATGCATCAAATACACATACACTATGATTCATCAAGATGTACCAACATCATCAACTATACACCTCATGTATGCACCAACTCATCAACTACTTGTCTCAACCATGCACCCAACATGTACCTCAACCAAAATCCCTCATCAATTTCATCATCCAAATATGATTTGTAACTCTATAATATACCTGGTGTATATGATCACATACCCGCAAACCTTCCTTAACTTTAACAACAAGAGACTGACATTTTCATCAAACTTTACTTTAGTCTCACAAGACTAATTTTGGATTAGTCAACAACCCCAACTTGCAATAATCATAACTATGTACCTGTAATGAATAAAGATCTAAAAATAGTACAAAATGTTCTTCAGTGTCTTTTATGCAATTCCTCCAGTTTTCACTACTTGGATCCTCTCAGAAAATGCGTTATAGCAAAAATGGCATAACTTATTGAATTCTGGATTATTCTAGAGAGCAAACTTGTAGAGAGTGCCCCACATGGAATATTTGTTGTATGGATCTAAAAATTGTACAAAGAATACTACATAATGTACTCTAACCAATAAATTTGGTGTTACTAAATTTGGATCTGTTATGAAGAAGTTATGGCATTTTTACGAGAAACACATGTTTTAGACTAGTTTCACAACTAGCAACAAACCCTATTTTCCACGGAGTGTAACTCCAAAAATACAATGACTCACAAGCTGAAATTTGTATCACATATACTTAGATATTTTTCCTCAACGACCTCCCAATTTCACGGTCTGAATCATTCCATAAAAAAAGTTATTGTGAGAATGGTGAGATGACCTGTAAATAATATACCTTAGAAAGCATCATCAAAAGAATTTATCCTCCCTTGAATTTCGGCCTTCTTTACTTCACCTTCCCTCTGAAATTTGGCTTAGATATCCTTTGGTTACCTCAGTCACTTGTAGATATTGAATATGCTCAAGTGTTATTAAAAATGAGAGACCCTTGCCTCTTATTTATACTTTCATGTGGATTCCTCAAGGGGTTACCTTCTAACCATCTTAACCCACTTTCCTTATTTTAGGGCTAACCCACTTCTAACCACTTGTCCACTTAGTAATTTATCCATTAACTTTATTATTTAAATAATTTCTTTTGCATCGACTTTGACTTATAGTACACTCATCACTTCACTTTATTATTTAAATTACCTTCTAACCATCTTAACCCACTTTCCTTATTTTAGGGCTAACCCACTTCTAACCACTTGTCCACGTAGTAATTTCTCCATTAACTTTATTATTTAAATAATTTATTTTGTATCCACTTTGACTTATAGCACACTCTGTTATCACTCTGTAATTTCTCAGGCTGAAGAAGAAAAGGGCAGAGGTAACTACAAAACCACTTTGGAGTCAAGGATATAACCCTCCAAGACTCAGAGAGGGATCTCTATGTATGATTTAGCTTTCTTTGGATTCGAATGTTAGACTAGTTAGAAGTATAGGGTTGTTTGTTTGTTTTAAATTGTTTGGTTGGTACAGGGGGAAAATGGGCCATTGGGAAAATGGAGTCACAGTTCAAAATTGATCAAAAACCAGGTCTTAACAGGATAATATTGCAAGGCAGGGTAGGCAAATTCACTGGATCTTCAAGATTTAATGCATGGATAAGATGGAACATGTAAATAAATCCAATTAAAAATAGAGCAAATAAGAATTCCAATGTTAATATTCAGTGGAAAACACTGAAATTAATCCAAGCAAGTGACAGAGGGTACATTAAAACCAATTATGTCCTTTTATCTCCTTAAAATAATTCAGAATGTAGAAAATAGTATGGTAAACAAAAGAAAACAATTCACAGGGAGATTACTTCACCAATGAAATTGACACAAGAATCCTGTAATGATGCAACTGTATTACTGAAATTTGATCCATGGAGACTCTGTGAGCTCCTTTACAAAATTAGTTCCATCCTTCAAAAAGGTCCCAACTGATCAACCCACAATACCTTGAAATCATAAGTATTTATAAGTTATTTACAATCATCCTATCATAAATGAGCAGGATTTATTTTAAGAAAAAATCTAAACTAAATATTAGAATCATATAGGTTTGTTCAGATTCATTCAGAGATCTGGCACTATTTTGAGGGGATCTATGGGTGATCTATGCCTTCAATTTATCCTCTTTGCCATCTGTCATTTTGACTTTTTGCCCTCGAAATTATGAAAAATGGAGTCCAAAGGGGTATTCGAATCTCAAAATATGTGATAGATATGTAAAATCCTAGGGAGTTTTTTGTAGATAAGCTTGTTATGAGTAAAAACCTCTCTCGGTTTTATGAAATTCCTCTCCAAATGTCCGATATCTGCGTTTGAGAAGGATGTGTAAAACATGCAACAAATAAATCTTGAAAATAGGCCCCAAAAATGCTCTCTATTCTCCCAATCCGTGATACCTTTAGAAAAACTGAAAGATTTTATTTTTCCTTGGTCTGTGATAAGAGAAAACCTCTTTTGGTTTCTCAAAAATTTCCTTGGTTATTCTGGAAATCACCTCGGAAGATGACTGGTCAAAACCGGTTTTGGGAGGAGGAAAGTGGTTACGTATAAGATGATGTGGGGACAAGTGTCAAGAGGGAAAATGGGAAGAGTGGATGTAGGAGTCTACAGGTGTAGGAGGGAAGTGACATGTAGGGATATGGGTGTATGTGGGAGTGAGTGGGGCAACATGTCGTGAAAGGCGAAAGGTAACGGGAGCATGGGGGATGAAACAAGCTGGAGAGTGAGCGGATGGGTGAGTGGATGTGATAGGCTGGAGGGTGAATGGGAGTGTGAGTGTAGGAAATGTGTTGATTTGGGAGAGGGAGATGTTACACATTATTTTTTTCACTCTAGTGATGTCTCTATAGTTATGTGTTTAGGCTCTCATAAGGACTTTTTGCCTGAGAAAAGTGACTGTTGTCTTCTTCCACAAAACATATTTTTAATATGAGTTCGTAGGGTGACTATGTTGTAGGGTGAGAGAATATTGATTCTCACAGGCAACCCTATACCTAGCCTGCGAGGTGTTCACAGTCTGCTCTATAGGTAGGGTGCGAACCTATTTTGAAGCTTAAACGGAAGAGGAAGTTACAAAGGTTCTAGAAGAGTATCTTCTAGAAAATGAGTTGGCATTCGCATGGTTGACATCCTACTGACTTCTTAGATTTAGTGGGATCATCCTCATCCATTTAACCATCTCTCCTTCTCCTATATAATGAAGGGTTTGTCAAGGAAGAGGTTAAGAAAGATTGAATGGAGAATTGATGAAAGAATTGTGTGAAGAACCATGTTTGGATTGAAGCTTAAAGGCTCTATTTGTCTATCAAGTTGTACTGGATCTTCTTCATGCAAGTGTAGAGAAAGTGTGTGTGTTGGAACCAAGGAACATTGAAAGGAAGCTTGCGACATCAAGGTGATCTGGTTGTATCTTCTACTTTCATTTAATATAATACAACGACATGTCCCTTTCCCATAAAATCACTCTTATTTTATTGCATAACTCCTTGATCATATGCATAGGTTGACATTGAATATACTTTGCTATCTTCAATTTGGTTGGTTTGTGTTGTCTTGGACCTGATCTCAAAAGAGCATAGGAGCAAAGTAGGAACAACAGAGACCTAAGGAAGCGATATAAAGGTATGTCACTTATTCCTTCTTGGTAGTAGATTCAATGACTGCAACTTAGAGAAAGAGTCATGTTCTGTCTTGTTTTGTTCTAGATCCAGGTTACAATGTCGAGACTGGCCACTGCTCCGTGAATCCTGATCCTAGGCTCCTCTTCACATGTCCTCCAACTTCTTTTCTTTGTATCTCTTCTTGCACAAGGATGGCTAAAGGGTTGGGACAATGGGAATATGTAATTGGGCAGAGTTTCTTTACTCTATTTTTCCTCGTCCAAATGGGACCCCTAGCCCTTCTTTTATAGGCTAGAAGAAGCTAGGTATTTGGATGAACCCTCGGCCATGCATGGCCGGGAGTTTCAGTTAACTCACCCAAAGTTGTGTGTTCCATCGACAACTTTCCTTTTTTCGTACTTTTGTTGGTCCACGCGGGCTATTTTAGGTCAACTAGCGTGTACACGTGTGCAGTAATGGAGTAGGGCACGTGGGCCTTTATAAAAGAGGTTTTTTAAAGAGTTGTTCAACAGTGATTTAGAAAAGAAGGGATCTGGGATGGCCTGATGCCAGGTAAGCATGTATGGTGCAAATTAGGGTTATAACACACTGTCACACCTAAGCTGCCCGAAACATCCGATCCAGACGCAATACCTTTTACTACTGCATATTATTTTCCTGGTTCAGATGCTCCGCCATCTGACCACATCTTGACTATCCCCCTACAAACGATCCATTACACAATGGTCCTAGATACTATGCGTCCTCACACTGGGATTATGGTGGCTAGCCAATATCCCATTAGCACGCCGCTTTCGCCTAGATTCACCCCAACACTTCCCCTCGGATATCATGTGTTGAATGCTTCTATTCTCGCTCCTACACAAATCCCATCCGGGACTCCTGGTATTTCCACTCCTTCTCGGCACCATCTCGTTCCCGGTTTCATTCCGACACTTCCTCGACCCCCTTTCAGAGGACCTCTTCCATCCTCTATTGGAGGCACCAACCCTAGTGGCACCATCCTATCTTTCACACCTAATTACCAAATTCTTGTTGGTGGACAATTTCACCAAGTAGGCCAAACCCAATCCCATTTTTCAAGACAAATCCCAATTGGGACGCAACCCCCGATCGGAGGGAAACCCCCACCTACCCCACCCTATGGAAAAAATATACCTCCATCCTTGGCCAAGTGTTGGAACTATCTTATCCAAAATAATCCTCACTTGACTGGGGGGAAACAACCTCAAGATAGCTCCTTCATACCCCCTAGTATAGGCCAACCATATCCAGGTACGTTCAATCCTATTTGGGGCTCGAACACTCAACCCCACACCCTTGTTCAAGGGAACAACCCCAACCAATACAACCCTATAAATTACCTGCCTCCACACCAACAACCGAATCTGCCTGGATCTTCGCATTATATGAAAACTACTTATGGTCCTACTGGTGCACCTACAGGGCTCCCTCCCCAAAGTCACCACTACCCACACGTGAATAGACAGTTACCCTTCTTAGCCACCCTAGACCTCTCTGATCTTTCGAGAATTTTAAATGATCCGATCCGTCACTCTCCTCAATGGCCCGCGATACCGGCCAAACTACCACTTGACATCCCTAAATTCGATGGTAAACTAGGAGAGGACCCGAATAATCATATAATGAATTTTCACCTTTGGTGTTCATCCAACTCTTTGATGGATGGCTCTATTCGTTTATGCCTTTTTCAGCGAACTCTCCCAGGTTCCATCGGGAAGTGGTATATCAAATTACCACGAGGCTTCTTCATCAACTTCAACACCCTCGCTATGGATTTCCTCACCCAATACCAGTTACCGATCCATTACGAAATGGGAACCGAAATTTTGAGTTCTTTCAAACAAAACAAAGACACTCATATCTTTGAACACATTCATGAGTGGCGACGGAGACAACGTCTCATCAAGCTCGAACTTCTTGATCAGTTGCTGGCAGAGTGGTTCATGAAATAATTCATGAATGACATCGCTCGTGACATCGCCATGGGTGGAGTTGTCACAAAAGAACATGCAATCAATCATGCTCAATACCTCGACCTCATTTACTCAAAAATAGGTACTCTTTACGACTTACTCCCTGATGCACCTCATCCTTCTACTTCTGCTACTTCAACTACTCCCGCTGCTTCTCATGCAGCTGACGGTGTGATTGGAAATTTCCATGCCCAACCCCATTCCTTCCAAGCCTCTAGAAACAACTCCAAATCCATTGCTTCTAATGTTCAAAATACTCCGTCTCCTACCCCTCCCACCCAAAAAATTTATGAGGTGAACTCTGTTCAATCTACTCCCACCGGAAAAAATAAATCCAAAAAAGGGAAGGGTAAGAACAAGGAGGATAAAAATAATTCGCAATATGAGAATACCAAAACACAACCTGTTGAAGATAAGGATAAGCGCAAACCCTGATACCCTTGTCTTATCTGTGGTGATGATCACTACACTAAGGATTGTCCAAGACAAGCCGAGATTACTAAGTTCCTTCAAGGGACCCCGAAAGCACCTACTCCAGCCATGTTGTCACAAACCTTCCCTTCTCAACAACAGGCCCAATTGGTCATTCATGAACAACCTTCCCCCTCCACTACATCCTATGTCTTAATGTATACAGGTGATTCAAAGAATAATGAAATCACACTTACCACTCGAGCCAAAGATAATTCTTCCTCCAAAGAGAAGGTTGATGAAATACCTCCTTCGTTGGTCCAACCATCTCCCACGACTCCACCTACCAACGGTCCTCTTCATATTGAACGACCGAGCCTAGATATAGTTCTTTGCCCTCCCCCAAAGGGTGTTGTCCAAAAATATGCTTTCAATCCTCATGCACGTGCTACCCAGAACTACAATATTGTCAAAGATATGGCCCAAGCACCATCCGCGATGTCAGCCCTTGAAGTCCTTTAGAGTTGTCCTATACAATGGAAGGCACTGTTGAAATCTATCGGTGGAATCGACCCTACCGATACAAATTTAATAATTTTTGACTTGGAATATCACGTTCCAAGGTTACCCCCTCAACTCGCATTCCAAATACAATTTATTTTCTCTGACAAGAACATTTGTAGAACATTTATTGATGAGGGTGCCTCGATGTGTGTCATGTCTATTACCTGCTGGAAAGCCATTGAATCTCCTCCTTTAATCGAATCCCACAACACGCTCAAAGCCTTCAATAGATTTGGTTTCAAGCCTTACGGTGTCCTCCCTTTGTTTCCTATTATGTTAGAAGGAAAATTGGTCAACGTTGAAGTGGAGGTCTTTGATGCTCCTCTCGATTACAACCTTCTACTTGGCCATAGTTGGATCGATTCCATGTGTGCAGTTGTGTCCACTCTTTTCCATGTCGTACATTTCCCACATCAAGGAAAAGTAATTACGGTGGACCAATTGGCCTTCTTTCACTCCGATGCACGTATCGACAATGTACCTTTCATTGAAAAAACACCCCCTAGATATGAGAATGTCGGTGTCGGTCTTCTTAAAGATTCCTCTTTGATGGGTAATTTTCCCATTCCACCACCCAATGTTCCACATCCATTCATCGCTTCAATCAATATGATTTCCACCTCTGTTCGAGAAACCCCTGCGTCTTACGACCCATGGATAGTACCCAACCCCAACGATCATCTTCGTTATGGTGACCAAATGCCTTTGAGTCCAGTTGAATCCTCTTATCAAGCCATTCAATCGGCAACCCCTTCTACCCCCTCTCTTGGTGATTTATCTCCGGATTCATTCCACGTAATTTTTCCTACAGACAAGATGATTATGTCTGTTATGTCCATGGAAGATACCCCTTGGAACGATGGAAATCATCATTCCATCCTCTTCCTGGAACAACACACCATTGAGAGTTACCAATGGATATCGACCCCGTCGACTATTGTTGTCATTTCTACCATTCCCGAGTCTACACAGGATATGTTCTACGAAGGGAACTTAAGTAATATCTCACCCACCATCCCCCTCGACATATCCATCAAACCTGGAGTTGTCGAAAATGTGCATATCGGAGCTTCATGTTCCCATGACAAAGTTGTCACCTACAAGTCTCTTTTCCAAGAATTCCATGACGTCTTCACATGGAGCTATGAACAAATGTCAGGTATTGACCCTGACATTGTTGTACACGAGATTAAGACATACTCGAACCCTAAACCCATCTGGCAATGACTTCGTCAGGTCCACCCATGTAAAGCAGCCGCTATCAAGCTTGAATTTGAGAAACTTCTCAAAGTTGGCTTTATTTACCCTATGGCTTTAACTGTCTGGGTTTCCAATCTTGTTCCGGTTAACAAGAAACAATGTACGATCTGCGTGTGTGTGTTGATTATAGAGATATTAATAAAGATTGTCCTAAAGACAACTTTCCTGCCCCCTTCATTGACTAGATCATCAACGATTGTGCCAGAAGTGAAATCTTCTCTCTGATGGATGGTTTCTCCGGATATAATCAAATCAATATCGTACCCATAGGCCAACACAAGATGTATTTTATTTGTCCTTGGGGCACTTTTTCCTACCGGAAACTTCCCTTTGGTTTAAAGAATGTCGACGCAACTTTTCAATGTGCTATGTCTTATTCCTTTCATGATATAAATCACATTGTGAAGCCATATCTCGATGACTTACCAGCCCATTCCATGCGCCGTGTAGATCATCCAACACACCTCCGTGCCATTTTCCTTTGCTGTCGGTTTTACAATATACACTTGAATGCCCACAAATGTGTTTTTTGTGTAGAATCCAACCGACTTCTAGGATTTATTGTTTCACGTCAAGGGATCAGGGTAGATCCTTTGAAGGTTGAGGCGATTCTCAATCTCCCTCCTCCTTCCTCACTTCACCGACTACAGATTTTGCAAGGGAAGGCAAACTTTCTACATCGTTTCATCCCAAACTATGCTGAGTTAACTCTTGGTTTTACTCGACTGCTCAAGAAAGGTTCTGAATTTGTATGGGATACCACTGCCAACAAATCTTTCGACGATTTAAAACTGACCTTAACCCTTACCCCACTACTTTTCCCACCTGATTACAGTCGAGATTATTTCCTGTATCTCGCAGCCTCAGACTCTACCATTGCTATGGTTCTAGTCCAGGAGGATGATTCTCATGATGAACATGTCATTTATTATTTGAGTCGGAGTCTCACGACTACCGAAACCAAGTATTTACATGTTGAAAAGATGGCCTTGGCCTCCGTCCAAGCTGTTCAATGTTTCTGGCACTATATCCTTTTACGCAAGACTACTGTGATTTCCAACTGCAACCCTATGCAACACATTCTTACATGCTAATTACTAGGGGGAGAATACTCTAAATGGATAGTAATACTCCAGGAGTTTGACTTAGAATTCAAGCGCGCTAAGTCCAAGAAATCCTTGGTGTTTTCTGAATTGATATGCGGCATTCCCTGTTTTGAGACGAAAAATGTAGCAGAGGATTTATTATCTGATGAATCCCTTTTTCTGATCAGTTCCGATGACCTTTGATATGGGGATATCATCATATATCTCCAGACCTAGACGTTTCAGCCCGATTTGTCTAGCACTGACCACCATCGCATATGCCACCAAGCCCGTCAGTATATTATCCTCGGTGATACTCTTTATCGTCATGGGATTGACTCCGTTTTTCGACGCTACCTCACATTTGATGAAGTCGAGAAAGCCCTGAATGACTGCCATTCTAGAGCATGTGGTGGTCACATGTCTGGGTATGCTACTACCCAGAAGATCTTACGAGCTGGGTATTTTTGGCCTTCTTTATTCAATGATTTTATTATTTCTATCCAAAAATGCCACACTTGCCAAACCTACAACAGTAAAATACGATCACACCCTGCTCCTCTACACCCTGTAGTCTCCTTTGGACCTTTTGCAAAATGGGGTATCAATTTCATGACATGTCACACTCACTCGGCCGGGGGGCATGGATACATTATTGTAGTCGTATATTATTTTACAAAATGGGCCGAGGAGATGCCAACATTCGACAATACCATAAAGACTGCAACACTATTCATATTCAATCACATCATTGCTCGGTTTGGTGTTCCTCAAGCTATCGTTACTAATCATGGTAGCCACTTTAGAAGATTTATGATGTCCGAACTCACCGAAAAGTTGGGTCTTCGCCATGAAAAATCAACACCCTATTACCCACAGGCCAATGGCTAGGTTGAAGAAATAAACAAATTCCTAATTACCATGCTTCGACGAATGATAGGGATTCACAAAACTAGTTGGCACACGATGTTGTTTTCTGCATTCTGGGCTTATCGAACATCTATCAAGTCTGCTACCGGGTTTTCACCTTTCTAGTTAGTTTATGGTATAGAAGCCATCTTGCCAATTGAATGTGAGATACCATCTCTAAATCTCACCATTGAACTTCTCCCAAACACTTCCGCTGAAGAAGAACGTCTATTGTATCTTATGCAACTATACTAAACTCGTCGTGATGCCACCCTAATTATAGAAACCCAAAAGAAACGCATCAAAGCTCAATATGATAAACATGTCAAACCACGTGTGTTCTCTAAAGGAGATCTAGTTCTCCTTTATGAACAAGATCGAGATTTGTTAGGAGCCAAAAAATTTGAAGCTATGTGGCAAGGTCCTTATATCGTCAGACGGGTGTTAGAAAAAGGAGCCTAGGAGTTAGTGGACTATGATGGTATCCCTTTGAGTGAACCCATAAATGGGCTTTACTTAAAGAAGTACTATGCTTAGATCATCTGTGCATGAGTGCTTGTATTTTATTGTATCATACTTTTTTTGTGTTACTTTAGTGTGCTTTTTCATTATTTGGTTTCTGCCCTCGACCGCTTACCTTGCGTTGAACTTGGTTTCCAGATGTCAGAGTCTTTGCTACTCCACATTGGCTTTGCTAAGGGCGCTAGTCGTAGTACTCAGAACTTAGCTTTTGTTGCATGGGAAATTTACGCACCTACAAATGAGCTCATCAGTCTACGAAGTGTTTGCCTCGGTCGTGCGACCAATAATATCGCAGAATATAACACCGTCATCAAATTGTTGATTGATGCTATTTCACTTGGTATCCTCCACTTGGTTATATGACTTGATTCACAACTAGTAGTAGTACAGTTAAGTAATGTCTATGCTATTAGAAGTCCTACTTTATTATGAGTATATTTACGAATTCGCCTCTTGGAACGTTATTTTGATTATATTGAATATCAACACATTCCTAGATGTCTAAATATATTGACTAATGCTTTAGCTAATTATGTGTTAGACAAAAAATTGGGACATTTATGAACCAATCACACATCACATGTATTATACAACACAAAATAAGCCGGTAAAATCCGTATATATGTATATAATGATAAAAAAAATTTACAAAAAGTTTTTGTCCAAAGATCAAAATCTCAAAATATGAAGCCCATAGCTTCCACAAAATAACATCACGGATGACGCTCATGATAACATACAACTTCTCGGGCTACCCTATGGAGAAGTTGACTGAGAGACTCGGACACGCCCACAGTATGGCGCTGATAACGTCTCAGGATCTCTCCAATAGTGATGTTCAGGACATCTATAGTCAGTCCCTCTAAGTTCTGTTCAATCGCCTCGTAGTCCTCAACATCCCATCTTTCCACTGGAGCCACTTCTCCTCGCCTCTAAATGGGAGATGTCCCTAACGATTGATATGGCCCCACATCTATGTTGTCAAAAGAAATTTTTGATTAGGATCGAAAATATAAAAACATTTTATATAATAAAATTTGCAAAAACATTTTGTGTACTTCTCACCTAAGTCACCCCACTGAGCATCCTCAGGCAGGACCAAATCCGGATCTCCTTAGAAATCCAAACCGACATATGCGTAGTCATCGATCATCAGCATCTAAGGCCTCAACTAGTCAAAAAATGAATCATTATATTTGATTATAGGCCCTGCTACGTGCCAAGCCATGAGGTTACACCACCTCAACATCCTTGGATCCTGTGGAGCCGATAAACCCCAATCTACCTGTAGACGCAGAAATGGGACCCTCTCAAGGAAGAAAGACACCAAAATTGACCTGTACCCGAACTTCTTTAGTTCACCCCTTCTACACTTGGTCAATTTCCTTTTCATGATGCGGATAACCGTATCCAACCAGTTAAAAACCCGAGGCTCTGTGCACTCTATTACGTATTGGAAATATCTCTGGAGAGCCATGTGCGGAGCCGCGCTCCCAACCATGCGTGCAATGGTAAACAAGATAGTCTGTAGGGTCAAATATTGGACTCCCCAAATGGAAACCTTACCCTTTCTTCTCTTTGCCTCAGGAACACAATGTCAGCGAACATACTCACTCATAGGAAGTCCACCACCCCTACCTCTGGTCAAAGTCGCAAGGGATCCACGTCGTGACAACCCTGTCAGAAAATAGATATCCTCAATATCTAGCGAAAGCGTGTGGACCCCTACATGAAATACCTACTGGTCCACATCCCACATGTGGACCAGGTACTCTAACAACCTGAGTTGGGCTCTCATGCCTAGGATCCTAAAATTTTTTAAAACCCCACATTCCCAAAGAGCAACAATTGTATGAGGATCATTTTCGGCAATGGCATCATCCTCCTCATGTTCCCTTTCCATTAAGAACCTTTACCAGATATACAAATATAATCACCACAAATACTGAATACACAATAGATCCACAAACAAGATAGAAGAAACCACACTTTATTATTACCAAACCCTTGAGGTAGGGCAACACCATACAATGGATCCTATTATGGAAGGGATCATCTCCTGTTCACTTGCCTCTTCGAGGGGGCTTCCTCCTATTGAGCTACCGCTCCAAACACAATAATTCTCTTCATGTCTCATTACATTGCTTGAACCCCTTTTATATAGTGCTACCATCACCTAAGAACATTCTAGAGGAGGAATCTTCTAGAAGTAGAACCTTCTAAGAAGTCCTCTAACATTTATTATATCTAACTACCATAGTGGGCCTTATTTAATAATATAGTGGACCTAGTCCACCTTACATTGGCCCCTATTACCTCTCTAGCTATCTTACACTTTCCCTCCATTCCAACATCGTGATGTTCAATACCTGCAATGGAGTCATGAGAAGGAAGTCAACAACTCATTTTAACCTCTTGAACAAATTTTTATTGAGCAAAACCACACACGAAAATCTATTTTTCGGCCCTCGCAGGTGAAGCTTTTGCACAGTGCGAGATTCTCGCAGGTGCACTGAAGCCCACCTGGGAAAATATTAGATTCTCGTCAGTCTCGAATGGCCCACCTGCGAGAATTCTTGAGCACACCTACCGACCCTAAAATGGACTCAAAACTCTAAAATTGCCAATAAAAATCAAAAGTAAACCATGGAAAAGTTGAAAAATCAAGAGATTACCTCGTTGGCGGGAACCGTTTGCTAAGTGATCACTTGTAGCTCTCGCGATCGACCGATGAAATTTGAGAAAAAAAGGAGGTGTGTTGGACAAGTTTTTGGCAAAGTAACAATGAAATGGTAAAAATCCCTTTTTACCCATATTTATTCACCTTTTTACTATTTTTCGTTGATTTTTATATTATTTTTATTACTTTTGTCTAAAAACCTAATACCCTAATGGTTTTGTGAGTATAGTTTTTTGTAGATAGCTGACCTAGAATTCTAAACGATGGTATACGGGCATTTTTTTCTCTTTTTTATATTCGTCACATGAACGAGTACCTTTTTAGGGTTTTGTAAGGAAAACCTCGAGCTCAGTCTTTGTTCGTTCTCGTGCTCGAAAATACATGAGAACATAACCAAGTATACTTTTGTCATCTTTTCATACTCGTTATGGTAACACAAAAACGACGAAAACAAGGGACTATCCTTTAATCTCTTTTCACGCTCCATAAAATGAAAAGATTGTCGAGCGATCTTGTTCTTTTCATTCTCGTAAAAGTATTTGAAGAAAAAGTTTGATGGGTGATAGTTTATCACTTTTTCGGTCTCATCGAACTAATTTACGAAAAAGGAACTGGGAGAGTTTCTCTTTAAGTGTTTTTCAGACTCTCAAAACATGAAACACTCCCAAGTTTTCTATATTTGGACTCGTTAAACAAACATTGAAATGCCCTTACGGGACCGAACCACTCCTTCTTAGGGTTTGTTAAACATACTCCGAGGGACTCGTCCGAAGGATGAGCTTACATCAACAAGCATATGTTATCCTCCTCAAGCTTGTGTAAAAATAAAGAGGTACTCGCCAGAAATGGTAGGGGAAATTTTGGGAAAGGGATATGTTTCGGTATTTGTATTAGTGGAAGTAAGTGTCTCTCTTGAACATGACACTCCCTATTCATCATTTGAATCCGGGTTGGGATATCCATTTGTCTCTCATCTGACTTACTACAAGGTCATATCTTGGGTCATCTTTGATTCAATGTTGCCAAGACCATTGTCGTGTCATTCATATGTTCAAGAGAAGTCCAAACAAGCCCTCCATTGAGTCGGCCATCTGCAGTTGTCCATTCTTACCATGTCGGCCTTCCCTGTGTCCATTTCAAATCATATTCGCACTTTGAATTTCCCCCAAAATCTGTTACTTATTTTGTGTCATTGATGGGGGATACATCAAGGCCCTCCTGTGACGAGTCTTTTTCCGTCGACTCCAACTCATTATCTGGGAATAAGACTTAGAAATCATTTAGTACCTTAGAACTTGCATGCCTTAATGGTAGGTCTCTTCACTTTCGACAGTGGATTCACATCATTGGTCCCTGATCGAGAGATTTCGCCGAATGTTCGACTTCGACTCATTTATTCACATTTGTTCAGATTGTACTTAGGTACCTTGGGAGTCATTGACATCAATGGTGATTCCCTCACACTTGTTAACGATTTTCATCAATGACCAGTAATTGAGTGGTTTCTACCATGTTCGACTTCGACACATGTAATCACATGGTTAGATTCGTAATTTTCATAAAACTGGGTTGAAGACCCTGGGTCTTATCTTTTGGCCCAGGCTACGCTCAAGTATTTATGATTTGTATTGACACATGGATCCACTTTGTATGTTACGTGGCTATGTCCTAATCTACGTCTTCTAAACACATAGATCCACAGTGTATTCCTGGTGGCTATGTGGTATTTTGGCGACATGGATCCACAGTGTATGATTGGTGGCCATGGCCTACATTTATGATTTCATTCATTTGTGGTCTAAGCATGGGAATGCCTACCTCAGAACTGGTATTATATTCTGTAGATGCTTGATTGTTTGTAGGTTTCTGATTAGGTACGATCCTTGTTTTTGACACACACATGCATTTTACAAAGTATTTCGGTTTTCATGAGTTCCAACCTTATACTTTGGGGGGAATTCTGTTACACATTATTTTGTTCACTCTGGTGATGTCTCTACAGTTATGTGTTCAGGCTCTCATAAGGACTTTTTGCCTGAGAAAAGTGACTGCTGTCTTCTTCCACAAAAAATATTTTTAAGATGAGTTCGCAGGCTAACTATGTTGTAGGGTGCGAGAATCTTGATTCTCACAGGCAACCCTATACCTAGCCTACGAGGTGTTCGCAGTCTGCTCTATAGGTAGGGTGCGAACCTGTTTTGAAGCTTAAAAGGAAGAGGAAGTTACAAAGGTTCTAGAAGAGTATCTTCTAGAAAATGAGTTGGCATTCACATGGTTGGCATCCTACTGATTTCTCAGATTTAGTGGGATCATTCTCATCCCTTTAACCATCTCTCCTTCTCCTATATAATGAAGGGTTTGTCAAGGAAGAGGTTAAGCAAGATTGAATGGAGAATTGATGAAATAATTGTGTGAAGAACCCTGTTTGGATTGAATCTTGAAGGCTCTATTTGTCTATCAAGTTGTACTGGATCTTCTTCATGCAAGTGTAGAGAAAGTGTGTGTGTTGGAACCAAGGACCACTGAAAGGAAGCTTGCGACATCAAGGCGATCTGGTTGTATCTTCTACTTTCATTTAATATAATACAGTGACATGTCCCTTTCCCATAAAATCACTCTTATTTTATTGAATATACTTTGCTATATTCACTTTGGCTGGTTTGTTTTGTCTTGGACCTGATCTCACAAGAGCACCAGAGCAAAGTAGGAACAACAAAGACCTAAGGAAGCGATATAAATGTATGTCACTCATTCCTTCTTGGTAGTAGATTCAATGACTGTAACTTAGAGAAAGAGTCATGTCCTGTCCTGTTTTTTTCTAGATCCAAGTGGATCTAGGGAGATCTGTTAGTGTCTGCATATACCGATTGATCTTGTAACAGGAGAGAAATGATAGGAATAGGCGGGAAGGTGAGCAGTTTTGGGTAGTGGTTTTAGTAGGATTCTGGAGGGGGGGTGGGTCTGAAACACTGTGAGGGCGCCACGTTAGGTGGGGCCGATGTGGGGGAAACCAACATTCCAGATCCCCACCCCACCCCACCATTAAAGGCAGAAAGGTCAGGGGGGGTCCGAAATCAACTGATGGCCATCGATCTGGTTGATGGGGTTGTCGTCGTTGGATATTAGCGCGAGACTTATGCGCTACAAGACAAAATGTCTTGTTGCTTAGAAAACCTATGATAAAAACATGTGATGGGTAGCGCTAAGTTTACCCTTTTTCCCTTTTACACCGTTATTTCGTATTTTTATGCCAAATTTAACCCAATCTAACCAATCAAGGGGTGTTTTGACTGTACTAACCCCCGCTAATGTTTTCTTTCCCCTTTTTCCTTTGGGAAATTATTTGTAGAATGGAATATCATGTTCCCCATGAAATCATTGAAGGGATAAATCTCAATCACCATTTGATCCTATGAAATATAGGGTTATAACAGTGGCTCCACTTGGGGATGGTGCTCTCCGTGTGAGGTGCCAAAAAAACTGTAGACTAAGTAGCCTTGTTCATTGGTCTTAATCCATCAACCTGCAACCTGTTCTATCCAACATCCTATGTGGCTGAACTTTAAGCAAAAAACTGATCTGTATATTGAATATGAACTGAGAAAATATTTGAAAAATGCTCACAACCCTGAGCTTATTTGCACACTCCAAACCTGACTACTGAAAATATGCTTACTTCGTAAGATTATTTATTTACATATAATCCTATTATAACATGTTGAAATTCTGTTTAGTTAGGTAATGGAAAAATGCCAACTAAGCCAATCTATCAGTTGATCGAATAGATCAACTCTTTTACTGTTTTTAACATGCATCAAAACTAGATCTTGCAAATGCATAAGGAACTGATTTCCAACTTGATCTTCATAACATAAAGCTTTGGAACTGTGGAAAATCAAAGAGGTTCCAGGTATCAATTGAAATTTTGAAAAGAAGAGCTCCTCCATATATGTAGCTATAGGGTCATGATGGAAATGACCTATTCCTTGATATTCAATTTCAGCCAAATCAAGGTCATGACTGGGAACTTCACATATGCTATCTGTATCATCATACAACTTCCGATTCAACTGCAGATTTTCATATGGATTTTGAAATGAGACTTCAGCTGAACCAAACCAGGAAATTGATTACCTAATCATTTCTATATCATAAATGATTTTAAGCCCACAACTAGCAAATGGAACATGACTCTGACTACATGGATCATCCAACACATCAGCTATTGGGTCTTCTAGAAACTGACATGACTGCTGCATTGATTCCAATGAAACTTCTTGATTTTCTATGTGTTTATCCTTTAGTACATGCTCATGGATATTAGCAGCATTTTCCTTCAAAAACTGAAATGAATTAAAGATTAATGGTACATAATTATACTGCATCAATTCTTCCGTGGTTTGACAATCAATGTAACTCAGGGGATGCAATTCTGGGTCTAGAACAACTTCCATATTATCAATGACATATTCAATTGATTGATCAGAACATTCTCCATCCCTACTATTGAAAACTATCTTATAGTTTTCTCTTAGAAACTAAAATGAAGAGAAACATAAGGGCAAAGACTTTCCACTTACTCTAAGATTTTTTGCATTTTCCTCATTGATGTCATAATTAATATGCACATGATGATTGTCATATTTGAGCTATGACCGAGCTTCCTTCTCCCAAAAGCATGCCACTGGTTGCTTTAAACAATCAACATCTATTTCAACCACATAATCATCATCATACTGATCATACTTGGGTAGATTATCCAGGTAAGAAAGGTCATCAATCATACACATCAAATCAGGTGCTGGTTCTTCTATGATCTTATTTGGAGTTTCATCTGTGTCCATGTCATGAATTGAATACATAAAATAATCTTTCCATGATCTAGGAAATCAAGGGTGAGCTGCAAAATGCTTGGGAAGAATGACCCTTTCTTTCTCTGTAATCAATGGGACATGATTCTTTTGGACAACAAGTTCATTTCTCAAGATAACTTTCTGCATCATTTCTTTCATTGTGTTGGTCAGAATGTCTAGTTTTGATTTTGAATATTTCAACTGCTTCTTTTGTATGTTCTTTATTTCTTTTGCCTTGATCCTTGACCTTTTGATCAACAAATTGGCTTCCACACTAATTTCACTGTCCTGCATCTCCTTGAGTGTAGTAGTGTTCCTTTCTCTCAACTGAAATGCCATCTTTGGATCAAAGGCATCTGGGTAGTGTAAGAGAGCTAAACCAGAAGGAGGTTTTATATCAACAGGCATTGAATTGTAAACTTGATTGAATCTGGCTGAAAAGTGTTGCACTATTTCTCCTGGATGTCTTTTCAAATGATCATACTCTTCTAAAATAAGAAAAATATTTCTCTTGATCTCCCATCTACCAAGGAAGACTTCTAAAAACTTATGAAAATTGTATATGCTTGCAGCTGGAAAAATTTTGAACCATTCCTTAGCTCTATCTTGTAAATATAGAGCAAAATTTTTGATGAAGACATCATTTTCCTCAACCTCAAAAAGATCAAGAAAATTCTCAAAACCCTGAATCTGTTTCTCAACAGTGATGTTGCCATATTCTCCATCAAACCTAGGAAGATATTTGTAAAATTTGTAGGGAAATCATGGAGTATAGGAGGTAATACAAGGGGATTGTATCTATTTAGGATTTTAACAGGTGTAGGAGTATGCACATGAACTATAAAACTAGGCTTAATCCTTTGAGGCTCATCAGGTTGAACCCGATCAACATAAGTTTCAGCAGTATGGTCTTGACCATGATCAGGAAAAGGGAAGAAATAATTAAAAATAAAGCCTATTATGTCTTGAATAAAATTCCAACTTGAATACCTGATCTTTTCTGATTGTCTGATCATGTTTCAGGTTCTTCCTCCAGTGGAGTCTTTGAATTGAAACTTATTTGGAGTTGACTGGAGCCTCTAGGTGGATGATTCAACCTTCTTGTGTCTAATCACTATCCACCATCAGTAATCAGATCTGGAACTTGATATGCTTTTCTGAGGAAGGGTCCATAGTATGGTTGCCACTATGTTATCACTCTATAATTTCTCAAGCTGAAGAAGAAATGGGCAAAGGTAACTACAAAACCACTTTGGAGTCAAGGATCTAGCTCTCCAAGACTTAGAAAGGGATATCTCTATATGATTTATATTTGTTTGGATTAGAATGTTAGGCTAGTTAGAAAGTACATGGTTGTTTGTTTGTTTTAAATTATTTGGTTGGAACAGGGGGAAAATGGGCCATTGGGGAAATGGATTCACACTTCAGAATTGATAAAAAACCAGGTCTTAATATTCTAATATTGCAGGGCAGTGTAGGCAAATTCACTGGATATTCAAGATTTAATGCATGGATAAGATGGAACAGGTAAAGAAATCCAATTAAAATTAGAGAAACTAAGAATTATTAGGTTAATCTTTAGTGGAAAACACATAAATTATTCCAAGCAAGTGACAGAGGGTGCATTAAAACCAATTATGTCCCTTTATCTCCTTAAAATAATTCATAATGTAGAAAACAATATGGTAAACAAAAAAAAAACAATTAACAGGGAGATTACTTCACCAATGAAATTGACACAAGAATCCTGTAATGTTGCAACTGTATCACTAAAATTTGATCCATGGAGACTCCGTGAGCTCCTCTACAAAATTAGTTCCATCCTTCAAAAAGGTCCCAACTGATCAACCCACAATACCTCGAAATCAGAAGTATTTATAAGTTATTTACAATCATCCTGTCATAAATGAGCATGATTTATTTTAAGAAAAAATCTAAACAAACTATTACAATCATAGAGGTTTGTTGAGATTCATTCATAGATCTGGCACTGTTTTGATGGGATCTATGGGTGATCTATGCCTTCAATTTATGCTCTTTGCCATCTGTCCTTTTGACTTTTTGCCCCCGAAATTCTGAAAAATGGGGTCCAAAGGGGCTTCTGAATATCAAAATCTATGCTAGCTATGTAAAATCCCAGGGAGGTTTCTGTAGATCAGATTTTTCTGAGTAAAACATTCTCTCGGTTGTATGAAATTCCTATCCATATGTCCGAGATTTACGTTTGAGAAAGATGTGTAAAAAAATCAGAAAATAAATTCTGAAAATAGGCCCCAAAGATGCTCTCAATTATCCCAATCCATGACACCTGTAGAAAAACTAAAAGAGGTTAGTTTTCCTTGGTCTGTGCTGAGAGAAAACCTCTTTTGGTTTCTCAAAATTCTCCCTGGTTATTCTGGAAATCTCCTCAGAAGATGATTGTTCAAAAATAGTTTTGGGAGGAGGAAAGTGGTTACGTATAGGATGACGTGGGGACAAGTGTCATGTGGGAAGATGGGAAGAGTGGATGCAGGAGTCTACGTGGTAGGGTTAGGAGGGAAGTGACATATAGGGATATGGGTGTATGTGGGAGTGAGTGGGGGAATAGGTGGTGGAAGGCGAAAGGTAATGGGAGCATGGGGGATGTGACAAGTTGGAGAGTGAGCGGAAGGGTGAGTGGATGTGATAGGATGGAGGGTGAATGAGAGTGTAGATGGAGGAAAAATGTTGTGTCAAGAGAGGGAGAGAAACGGTAAGAATAGGCAGGAAGGTGAGTGGTTTTGGGTAGTGGTTTTAGCAAGATTCTAGAGGGGGGGGGTAGGTGGTAAGTAGTTTTAGGAGGAGAAAGGGTCCGAAACATGGTGATGGCACCACGTTAGGTGGGGATGGGATGGGGGAAACCACCATTTCGGACACCCCCCATTGTTAAAGGTAGAAAGGTCGGGGGGGGGGGCGCTCCAAAATCAACTAATGGCCGTAGATCTAGTTGATGGGGTTGTCGCCGATGGAGATTATCACTGGACTTACATGATACAAGAAAAAATGTCTTATTTCTTAGCAAACCTACGATAAAAACATGTGATGGGTAGCGCTAAGCTTACCCTTTTTCCGTTTTACACCGTTATTTTGTATTTTTATGCCAAATTTAACCCAATCTAACCAATCAAGGGGTATTTTGACTGTGTTGACCCTGCTGATGTTTTCTTTCCCCTTTTTCCTTTGGGAAATTATTTGCAGAATGGAATATCATTTTCCCCATGAAATCACTGAAGGGACAAATATCAATCACCATATGATCCTATGAAATAGAAGGTTATAACACACTCATCACTTGACTTTATTATTTAAATAATTTCTTCTTTTCAACCACTTTGACTACTTTGACCTTTTCGGGCTTCTAGATGACTCATGAGGGTTCTCCGACTTCACATGGCCATAACTATCTAACCGTGAGGAGTTATGTGACGTTCCACATACCACCGAAAATGGCACGACATGTACTATACATATAGAATAGTCTTACTTGCAAATATATTAAAACTCATACCATTATCCATCAAACAAACTTGGATCCATTACTCAAACCATTGTGCTACCGGAATTTGCTACCAGACTTTCTTCAAGGGTTGACATCAATGACAACCAACCCAATTAATCAACAATCTCCCCCTTTGGCATTGATGGAAACACTCTGATGCAATAATGAAGTCATGTCACTCATGCTCCCCCTTTGAACATAGCTCCCCCTGGAACCATGCCTCTATGCTCTGCATCTGATAAATCTCCCCCCCTTTTTCATCAATGGAAAAGGTATCTTTCCATCTGGGGCTATTCCCCTTAACTGAACTGTCGTTGGGGATACTCCCCTTGACTGAACTCTTCCTGAAACTGATATCCCAACCTAAAATGTCCTCTCTATGGTGCTTCCTCATGTAAATCTAAGACATATAAGATAAGCATTCAAAAACATTCATATTGGAGTAGAAATTACTCTGAGTCTCTGACGAAGATACTCAAAGGCTTCCTGTGGAAGCAGTTTTGTAAAGATATCTGCCACTTGTTCTTTTGTGCCCACATACTCAACTTTGATGTTCTTTTCTGCAACCTGTTCCCATAGAAAGTGATACTTGATTGGAATGTGTTTCATCTTGGAGTGCATCACCGAGTTCTTTGAGATACCGATGGCACTTGTATTATCACAATAGATTGGAATGGGCTCATGATACTCAACTTGTATATCTATCATAGTTTGTTTCATCCATAGAACCTGTGTGCAACACGCTACTTCTGCAATATACTATGATTCGACTGTAGATAAGGATACTGATGATTGTTTATTTCTTAGCCATGATACTAAACACTCACCCAAGAAGAACACTGCTCCACTGGTGCTTCGTCGGTCATCAATGCAACCTTCCCAATCTGCATATGTGTAGACAATAAGTGATAGATCCTTTCCTTTTGGATACCATAATCCAAACTCTTATGTTCCTTTGAGATATCTGAAAATCCTCTTCACTGCTAATACATGTGATTCCTTTGGTGCTGCTTGAAATTCTTCCACCTGTCCAACTGCCTGCATTACATCTGGTATGGATGTTGTCACATATAGTAAGCTACCAATCATTTACTTTTATTTCCTCTGGTTTGTAGACTTTGAATCACCATCTTTGCTCAACTTGCAATTGGTTTGCATAGGAGTGATAACTGGTTTGCAATCTTCTATTCCGAACCTCTTTAGCATTTATATGATATACTTAGTTTGAGAAATAAAAATTTCTTGGTTACTTTGACATATTTGAAGACCCAGAAAGAAGGATAGTTCTCCAAGTAATGACATTTGAAATTCATTCTTCATATCCTTTGCAAATTTCTGGCTTAACCTGTCATCAGTACTTCCAAAAATAATATCATCAACATAAACTTCAATTAATAAAATACTATCTTGAGTTACCTTGATGTAGAGGTTGTTGTCTACACTTCCTTTTCTGAACCCTGCCTGCTGTAGATATTTATCTAGTCTAGAGTACCATTCTCTAGGAGCCTGTTTTAGACCATACAATGCCTTCTTCAATTTACACACATAATCTGCGTTCTATGAAAACTGAAATCCTTCTGGTTGTTCAATGTAGACTTCTTTTTCAAGTTCCCCATTCAAAAAAGATGATTTCACGTCCATCTGATACACTTTAATATTCTTGGAGCATGCATAAGATAAAAGCAATCAGATTGCTTCCATTATGGCAACTGGGACAAATGTCTCTTCAAACTCAATTCCTTCAACCTGTGTGTATCCTTTAAATACCAATTTGGATTTGTTCCTTGTAACCCGTCTGTCTTCATTCAATTTATTTATGAATACCCACTTTGTGCCAATCACATTCTTATTCTTTGTTCTTGGAACCAATTCCCAAGTGTCATTATTCTCTATTTGATCCAATTCTTCATCCATGGCCTTCTTCCAAAATTCATCCTTGTTGTCCTCTTCAAAACTGTTTGGTTCAATCGTAGATGAGAGTGCTAGGTGCATTTGTTCTGGTGAACAAATTCTTATTCTAGTCTCAACCCCTGCATCTTTGTTTCTGATAATCTGATCTGAAGGATGATTCTTCTGTACTCGTTTGCTAGGTGTCTTTTGAGGCACTTGTTGAACTTGCTCTTCTACTTCTGTCTGATCCTCTTCATATTCCCCTTCTGCTTATTCTTCATCTTCAACTTCTTCTTCGTAAATCTATTCCATTGATTCATTTTCTTCTTCCTTTAGTTCTCGTCCACATGTTTAATCAATTGTTACATTGAAGCTTTCCACAACTTTTTTCAACCTCAGATTGTAACACTTGTATGCTTTTCTTGTACTTGAGTAACCAACAAGTACTCCTTTGTCCACACGAGAGTCAAACTTTCCCATTCTTCCATCTTCTTTTTTGATGGAGCATTTTCTTCCAAATACTCTGAAGTGCTTCACATTTGCTGGTCTTCCTTTCCATAGCTCGTAGGGAGTTTTGTCAATGTTGTTTATGAGCATTACTCTATTTTAAATGTGAAATGATGTATGCACTGCATGTGTCCAAAAAATATTTGTCAATTTGGAATCCATTAGCGTTGTTCGATCCATTTCCTGTATTGTCCTATTCTTTCTTTCAACAACTCCATTCTGTTGAGGTGTCCCAACAATAGAGAATTGCCTTTTTATTCCATGTTTGTTTCAATAGTCCATAAATTCATTTGAAGTGAACTCTCCTCCATTATCAGATCTCAAACATTTTATTTTTGAATCCATTTCATTTTCAACCATTTCCTTGTAGACCTTGAAGTTTTCAAAAGCTTCTGACTTATTCTTGAGAAAACAAACTGCAATCATTCTTGTATAATCATCAAACAATAACATAAATTATTTCTCACCTTTTAAAACCTTTGTTGTAGTTGGTCCAACGAGATCAGTATGCACAATTTCCAGTGGTCTTGTCATTGAGTATTCCTATGATTTGAATCCGGTATTTGTTTTCTTTCCTTGTTAACAATGTTTGCATAAAGTGTTGGTTGGTTTCATGATATGGGGCATTTCTCTAACAGATTCCTTTCTGCTGACTTTGATAAGGTTGTCAAAGTGTATGTGACCCATTCTTCTATGCCATAGCCAAACTCCATCTTCCTTTGCTATACAACACTTTTCATTTCCAATTTCTCTTGGTACATATATGTTGCTTGAAGTTCTTGCAGTTGTTGCAATCAATTTTCCTGAACCTTTTCTTATCTCACACTTCTGTGAATCGAAAGTAATTTTATGATCTTGGTCACAAATTTGACTTACACTTAGAAGAATATGTTTCATATCTTCTACTAGTAGAACATTTTCTTCCTTGGTATTCTTGTTTCCAATTATGACTATGCCTTTTCCAATGATTTTAGCTGAATTATCATTTCCGAAGGAGACTGATCCATCTCTTTATTTTCTTAATGTAAGAAACCGGTCATTATCACTTGTCATGTGTTTTGAACAACCACTGCCAACATACCAACCATGTTTCTTCTTCTTAGCTTGTAGAGAGAGTGTGCATTCTTCATTGCTATACTGATTATTCTTTCTTATCCATGTCATCTTCTGAGGTTCCTGTCTATGACTGTTGTTGTTCTGTTGTGGTTCTCCAGGAGGGACTGTCATTTTGCAATCTTTGTCCATGTGTCCAAAGTTGTTACACTTGTAGAATTCCACTTCAGTGCTCAATGATTCAAACATGTTGTAACTTCTTATTTGTGTTTCACTAGGCATTATTGGATAACCCTTTTGTGTATGACTATCAAAGTTGTTTATGTTCCTATTGTTAGCTCTGCAATTCATAACTTTATGTCCAAAATTATTGCATGCATAACATAAACCAAAAAGGATAGTTTTTTACCTGGGAGTTGAAGATATTCTGAAAGGAGTTACTCTTATGAATCCTTCTTCTTCCTGACACCTATCTATTTATGTCGATCGTTGATTCTGAAATTTGAATCTTCTCGGTGGAGGAGTGTCAGTGTAATATTCCTGGTAGGTCTTTCTATCCCCTTTGATTGTTTCTGCATAGCTTTTTGGATATGTTTCTTGTTCTGTTGTTTTGGAGCTTGATCCATTTTCTGTCTGATTGTATCCAAGTCCGAACTTGTCATGATAAGGCTTTTGACTGATGATAATGTCATCCAAAATGTTTGAGTTGTTTTGCATATTTTTCTTTTCAAGATCCTTTTTTAATGTGACAATCTCTACTTCCAAATTTCCAATGATCCTATCTCTTTCTTCTAGCTGTTCTTTGAGTGTTTCTTCAATTCTTTTATCTTATTCTATTTGAACCTTCAAATTTGTGATCATTTTTTCTAGTTCATGAGTGCCTTCTTTCTTGTCTAGTTCTTCTTGTAGTTTCTTTTTTTTCTTCTTTTCTCTTCTTATAACTTCCATGACACACAACAATTCTTCTCGGTAGTCAACTTATGCCTCTTCATATTCTTCTCTGGTGTCTTCTTTATCAGAGTCTTATACTTCCATGAATATAACTCTTTCTGTCTCACTGTCACTGACTTCATCTTCATCTGATGAGGATATGTCTCCTTTGGTGCATAAACTTTTCTTGAAATCTTTCTTTGTGGTTCTTTTTCCTTTATATGTTTGTTTTCTATTTGAGTAATCTTCATCATTCCTCTTATTTTTCTTATGAGGACATTTGTTGGCAAAATGACCAATACCATCAAAATTAAAACAAATCAATGGAAACTTACCTTTATATCTACCGTTGGTTCCCTTGTTCAATCTTCTGACAAAGTTGGCCATTTCTTCATCATCTTCCGAGATGTCACTGTTGTTGCTATGTTCCTTTTCTTTTTTCTTTCCCTTTTTCTTTGGCCTTTTGGATGCATTGAAAGCTACTTCTTTTATATCTGGATTTTCCTGTTCAATTCTCATTTCATATGTTGTGAATATTCCATGTAGTTCGTCCATTCTTATTGAGTCTAGATCTACTCTTTATTCTAGTGCTGATATCTTAAGATCAAATCTCATAGGAAGAGATCTTAGTACCTTTTCAAAAATTACAGATTCTTTAATTTCTTCTCCCAATCCTATGATTTCATTTACTGTTTCATCGACTCGTAAGAAGTAATCTGCAATATTCTCATCTTCCTTCATATTTAGTTGTTCGAATTGACCTCTGTAAGTTTTAAGCTTTGCTTCTTTGACTTTTGAATCTCCTTCGTAAATACTTTGAAGCTTGTCCCAAATATCTTTAGCAGATTTACAATGTATAAATTTGGTGTATACTGATTCACAAAGACCATTCAGAAGTGCATTTGTGGCTTTGGAATGATTTTGCCCTAGTTTTATTGCTCTTTCATTTGTCAGCGGAACTTCCAGTTCTTTGTATCCATCTACAACTGATTGTCAAATTTCAAATCCCTGTCCCTGTATATACGTTTTCATCCTTCTGCTCCAAAATGCATACTTCTGTCCATCAAAATGTGGTATTCCATTTTTATACATGATGTTTCTCTCCATGATCTACCTTTCAGTGGTTAAACTGATTTATGAAGGAACCTGCTCTGATACCAATTGTTGGATTACTGAGAGGGGGGGTGAATTAGTAATAGAGAAATATAATCCATAAAATCCAAGTGTTATATCAATGTAGCATTATCATCCAATAGTTGCAGAGTAAACAAACAATGCAAAAATGAGCAATCATACACATACATGGTGCACCTGTGTTTTTACGTGGAAAACCAAAGCGGGAGAAAACCACGTAATGTTTTTTCTTATATGTCTTTAAGAATTACGTTCATTGGAAGCACCAACTTCCTTTGTTTTCCAGCTGGAACTAGAAGGAGGCTCCAAACCCCCTAGTTTCTCAGGATACAACATGAGGGAAGCTCCAACTCCCCAATTCTCTGGCCACAACTAGAAGGAGGCTACAACCCCTGATGTTTTCCAGCTACAACCGGAAGGTGGCTACAACCACTTGTCCTTGCCCCGTCCAACTACCCTGATGTAGAAGTAGAATGATGGAACCATTGTAGAAACTTGTACCACTGACCTGCAACCAACCAACTTGTAACAACCTGTACCAAACAACATGTAATCAACATGTACCATAAACAAGTGCATCAACCATGCACCAACCTGTACCATCAACAAGTGCATCAACCATGCACTAAATATGTACCAATCATGCATCAAATACACATAAACTATGATTCATCAAGATGTACCCAAATCATCAACTATACACCTCATGTATGTGCCAACTCATCAACTACTTGTCTCAACCATGTACCCAACATGTACCTCAACCAAAATCCCTCATCAATTTCATCATCCAAATATGATTTGTAACTCTATAATAGACCTGGTGTATATGATCAGATACCTACAAACCTTCCTTAACTTTAACAACAAGAGACTATAATTTTCATCAAACTTTACTTTAGTCTCACATGACTAATTTTGGATTAGTCAACAACCCTAATGTGCAATAATAATAACTATGTACCTGTAATGAATAAAGATCTGAAAATAGTACACAATGTTCTTTAGTGTCTTTTATGCAATTCCTCTAGGTTTCACTATTTGGATCCTCTCAGAAAAGGAATTATAGAAAAAATGACATACCTTATTGAATTCTGGCTTATTCCAGAGAGAGAACTTCTAGAGCGTGCCCCACACATAATATTTTTTGTATGGATTTGAAAATTATACATAGAATACTAGAGACTGTAATGTAACCACTTACTGAATTGGATCTGTTATGAAGAATTTATGATGTTTTTTACCCAAAACACTTATTTTAGACTAGTTTTAGGACTATCCACAAACCCTATTTTCCACGGAGTGTAACTCAAAATATACAATGACCCACAAGCTGAAATTTTTATCACAACTACTTGGATATGTTTCCTCAATGACCTCCCAATTTCACGGTCTAAATCAATCTATAAAAAAAAATTATTGCAAAAATGGTGAGATGACCTGTAAATAACATACCTTAGAAAACATCATCAAAAGAATTTATCCTCCCTTGAATTTCGGCTTTCTTTACTTCACATTCCCTCTGAAATTTGGCTTAGATATCCTTTGGTTACCTCAGTCACTTGTAGATATTCAATATGCTCAAGTGTGATTAAAAATGAGAGACCCTTGCCTCTTATTTATACTTTCATGTAGCTTCCTCAAGGGTTTACCTTCTAACCATCTTAACCCACTTTCCTTATTTTAGGGCTAACCCACTTCTAACCACTTGTCCACTTAGTAATTTCTCCATTAAATTTATTATTTAAATAATTTATTTTGTATCCACTTTTGAATTATAGTGCACTCATTACTTCACTTTATTATTTAAATTACCTTCTAACCATCTTAACCCACTTTCCTTATTTTAGGGTTAACCCACTTCTAACCAGTTGTCCACTTAGTAATTTCTCCATTAACTTATTATTTAAATAATTTATTTTGCATCCACTTTGACTTATAGTACACACATCATTTCACTTTATTATTTAAATAATTTCTTCTTTGCATCCACTTTGACTACTTTGACCTTTTGGGGCTTCTAGATGACTCATGAGGGTTCTCCAACTTCACATGGTCATAACTCTCTAACCGTGAGGAGTTATGTGATGTTCCACATACCATCGGAAATGGCATGAAATGTACTATCCATCTAGAATAGTTTTACCTGCAAATATATCAAAAATCATACCATTATCCATCAAACAAACTTGGGTCCATTACCCAAACCATTGTGCTACCAGAATATCTTCAAGGGTTGACATCAATGACAACCAACCCAATTAATCAACAATAATGCCCAGTGGTGAAGATCAGGTGCACAATAACAATCAAGTGCCAAGATGTAATGGCAAGTGCCTTGTCCAAGAGCACCTGCGAGGAATGCAAAGATGCTATGAGTTTCACACTAACTATGAATCTTATGCTAGTTTGCATGAATGGGCTTGAGTCCAAGTGTCGAAGAATGTACTCACGAAGACATCCAAATACCAAGTGCTCGACAACATGAAGCTGGGGAGACAACTCTTGTTGTTTCTATGGTTGAAGATGGAATATATATATATATATATATATATATATATATATATATATATATATATATACACTTGCATTATTTAGATCAAATATTAGAGAAGGATGTTGTGGCTCCTTACATACATGTTGTTCCTTCCTTTCCAAAATATTCTTCATCATTTGAAAACCGAAGCATTCTCCTTTCTTTCAAGGCGCTATTTTCAGGAAGGATGGTGGATTTATTAGACAAGAGCTTTATGCTCTTCTGAAGGATGAAAAGGAAGTGCATTTTACTTTTGGAAATACACAAAGGGATGGAATACGAAAGAAAATGAAGGCATGTAGTCTTCAAAAGTTTTTCCTAAACATCACAGGTGATACACCCTCCTCAAATCAACTCTTTGATGCGATTTCTAGTTGTTGTTTTCATTTTATGCGCATGTTTCTTATGACCATATGGTTGGCTTGCACACATCCTCAATATGGAGAAAAACAAGGCATGCCATTACTTTTGTGTTCCTTTTTGGGTAGAGGAAGTAACATTTTTCAGAGTTGTTTCTATTATGGCCTCAATCGGATAAAAGATGGAGAGAAGCTCATGGTTAAAGATATGTGCAAACTATCAGTTCCCGTCATTATTCTAGGAAGAGAATTTTAGGCTCTATTTCTGATCAAACCGTAAATAATCTTCCAAAACCATTAAAAAACCACTTCCAAAATGGGTCCATTTACCCTAATCGCAAGCAATTTTCAGGGTTTCTCAACTATTTGGGAGAAATCCTCGTCTGATCATAAGAAAATTTCCAAGAATATTGTTGCAACCAATTTTCACATGCCAAGTCATCACTCATAAAGTCAAACACCCAACCATCTCCAACACAAATCAATTTGCAAAATATCAAGCATTGAAGATTTGGAGCAGAGCATTCAAATGACAATCAAAGGAACTCTTTATTCTTGTAAAAATTGCATGCCCAGGTGGTCAGATGGTTCCCGAGGCTTGTTCAACATGTAATCTTCATCCTCAACACCTGTCAACATCAACTATGTGTTGGGAATCGAAGGAAGAACAGGGATAAGTTTTGGTCAAATAATTTGCACAAAATAGGATCTCGAATTTATGTAAGATCCTATCTGTTTGTTGCTAGATTCTATAATTTTGTAACTAGTTTCTACAATTAGTTGGAAGATGATTTCGATCCCTGGGGGTTTGGAGATCTCAAGATTTTGTATTATTATTATATATTGTAAAATCCAAAGGGTTTGGAGGGGGATTCTAGGCCCGAGAGGGTACTAAGAGAAGAGGTCAGAGTCTTGGTCATCATGTAAGTTTGTACTTTGTAAATCCTGCATTATCATGCTAGGAGCATCAAGTTAATAAACAATCTTCTTGTTTTTTAGCTTTCCTTCATCTTATCTATTTTCAAAGATGGTTTTTGCGATGCACTAATCGTTATATAGTTTCAGATTTAGCAGCAACATAAATTCTGTCATTTACTACCTACAAACTATGATTTGTTTCCAGATATTATGATTCAAATCAAAATGATATTTTGATCTGAATATCTTCTCCGTGAATGTATAAGGATGAACATATTGTGAGCCCTATATATTCATGAATATGTCACCTTATTCCATTTCATGCTATCTTCTTCAACTGTCTACTATCCATTAGCTTGCCTTTGACCTGTGAGATGCAACCTTTCTAGTTGGATATTAGCCTGATTTCCTCTGCTAGATACTCTTCCCTTCTCATTCCTCTTGATCCACTCGATCCATCCATTTTTCACAAACATTGCAATAACTAAGATGTGCTAGGCATGCCCTCCCAACAGTCAGAGAGAATCTTCTAGAGTTAACAATTTGTCTTAAATTTGATGTCTATGAATGCCTTTCCTCAATATATATATGTTGGAATCTTTCTAAGCATCCAAGAGACAATAAACATTATTTGGAAGTTTTCTTAGTGACACCTTGAAACTTCCATTTATATTGCTTGCATGCCTTTCATTGTGGACCTTGTAAGATATTCATTACATAACTAACAAGTTTAAGCTTGTGTTCTTATTTATGCAAACTTGGAAATATTTAAATTTCAAGTCTATTTTACATTAACTTACTTGTAAACTTCTTATTTAATAACTCTTTGATAGGGTATCTTGTAATAGCCTCTAGGGAAGTGTGAGAATTGTAATCCTATTTTGTCTAAATATATAGGTTGGTTGAGAATTTATTGTAGACCTATGTGTATGAATGACCTTCATAATAATATACAATAGTTTTCAATTTAATTATTAATATAAACTATATTTATTTTCACATTTTATGTGAAAAATAAAAGGAATATTATGTAGAAGGTGTCACAAACAAAAAAAACTTAGAAAATAACCACTATGTTAAAAGCTACATCTAGAAACATATAAAGTCCATGCCCTAAGAATTTAGTCAAAACATAATGATACACTTTTAGAGAAAGTGTTAATAACCATGAACATAAATAACAATAGAGTAAATGTCAATTTAACCACAATAAAGATATAAAGATAGATATCAAGGGGAAGTAGGTACAATGTCCATTTTCAAAGAATGATCTTTATTGTCAAGGTCCATTTATTCAAGTTTG
>ML802062.1:118829-138088 GCA_009831015.1 Picea engelmannii
CCACTGTAGAGGACACTGTTGTATTTGCTTCTTCTCATTACAGCCAAAGAAAATACACCAATAACACCCCGGATTTTAATGGCTGATATGCATCTGTAAACACTTTGTCCATAAGTTGAATCTATATTGAACAGAAATCTGAGAGAAGGATTTGAGCGCACGCTCTGGAAACTTGACCTTGAATGACTGAACAAATCGGAACGAAGGCTTGATAAAACACTTGACGAGGGAAAAGTATATTCAGATATGGGCAATAATATGCTTTCTGTATATGAGACCGCCATGGAATTAAAATTGGAGGAGCTCTCAGAATCCAAACAGCTTGTATCTCTGCATCTCAATTGCTTTTCATTTTCAAGCTCCATGTTTCTATTCAACCGCATGCAACAACAATTGCATTGGAAGGCCTGTTACTAATGTTTATAGTATAACCATAATGTATAAATTAATGTTTATGGTAAGACCTTAATTTTATTTATAAAATTAGTGTTAGAATGAATCCATTCTATAGAATCCAAATGAATATATTGAGTGTAGATTTGTGATTTGAGACTCTTTCATCATAAATACCTTTGAGATGTGGGTCACCAATAAATAATCTAATCCCAATAGTATTTTATTTGTTGTTGTCCATATATTGACGGAGAAGGCGCACTTTAGTCGTTATCCCACATGCATAAATGTGTCTATAGACGCCAATATTAGGTCACCTGTGTTTTTTTGTTACCTTAAATAGTACGCCCACTCAGTCATCTTATCACTTGGGGTGAGCAAAAAGTAGTTAGTATGGCCCTACGCAGCAAGTTGGTATTAAAAATTATGCCAAATACCGCTCGAAATTTGCGACTCAGATATTAAAGTTGGTATTAAAAATTATGCCAAATWCSACTCGAAATTTGTGACTCAGATATCAGATCTGTGTTTACCATTGTTTATTCAATGCTACTCAGATATCAAAGTTGGTATTAAAAATTGTGCCAAATACCACTCGAAATTTGTGACTCAGATACCGGATCTGTTTTTACCATTGTTTATGCAATCTGTGGTGGACGTTTATTGTATTTAAGATGTTTATTGTTTATAGCGTGAGCCTAGAATTCTTAAATAATGGAAAAAATCCAGCAGCAGTAATAAAGCATGAAGAATTATGGCTGTATTCTACATGTATACGTTATGATGTATCTTTTATATATATTTAAAATGGAAAATGTAATCACCAGGCAATATTGTAATTTTGGAAGGTTCTGTTATGAATAAATTCTCCATGCAATTTTTTTTTTCATGTCATCCTTATTTAGATTGCAGATCAAAGAATGAAAGTTAACAGTTGACTTTGATCCGTATTTGGATGCACTGAATCTGCAATTAAGTTAAGTTTGAGTGTGCTGAATTTAATAATTCACTATCTATTTTTAAAAAGTGCAACATGAGTTTGTGACCTAATGGGATGATGAATATTTTGTTAAACTATATGTCTTGTCTCATACTTATGGGAGTTTCTCATTGAAAGAATGCAAAATGGATTATGTTCATTTCATTTCTAGATCCTTCTCTTGTTTAAATAATGTGTAATTTTATCTAGTGAAATAAAGTTAATTAACATATCTTCAAACATGATATTTTGTTGGGTTTGTTATCCTCCTTAGTCTAGGGGTAACTAAGAAGATCATGTCTCGAGGTCCACTTGTAGTAGACATGGAGTGTTGAGAGCCAAATTAACCAACAAAGCCCAACAACCCCTTTGATTTGTCTCCCAGCACAGATCAACCAAGGTTCATCACATTCAAGCAACCCGGGGTATGGGGCATGGTAAGCCATCGTCACCATGAGGTATGGTTATTCATTTCTCCATGGCGGTGTTGTGTTTAATTTATTGGGTATGTAGACACAGATCTTTGGTTGAAGTTGGATAGTGAATCACTTGCTTGAGAAATTGTCTCGGTTCCCTCGTTTCACCTTAGTGGTCAACCTTTGTTCCCTAGTCCTATGTTGTCATCGCCTAGGGAAAATGGGTAATACTGGGGCGCCCTCCAAAGGGTAACGTTCCTCTCCCTATCATACTTAACATTTTCCATCATAAATCCTTTCATATATCCTAAACTTTGGCTATGGCCCATTCTCTCATGAGTAGAAGGGGCTGAAGGCCCAGAGGAAGATGCAACTGCTATACATACATACTGATCCAGATTATTTTGAGAACGAAATGAAGGCAGAGATATAAAAATGAAATATACATATAAATGGCAATAAACACATAGATACAGTAATGCACAATTTTTATTAATGAGATAAATGCACAGAAACTGTAAAATTACAGAGTGAATGAATCGCTAGAATGGTGGCAACTTATCTCTGAGAAGAGATGTGATGGCTACGCTCATTCGCAAGAAGATGATGATGTTTAAAATGAGGCTCTAGAGGCCTTTTTAACATAAAGAAAATCCAAAACCTTAATCCCAGAAGATGAAATGCCAAAAGGTTTGCGGGCCCCGATGAGTTAGTTGGTACACCAACTTCCCAAGGGCGTAACTTTTGCATACGATATTCGTTTGGGGCGCACAATAGCTTGTTGGAAAGGTATATGTAGTATACCTAGGGATGTAATATGGGGTACCTAGGGAGGTACCCAATGAGAATGTGGTTATGTATTATTAGTGGAAGTCATTTAATATATGAGAATGTGGTCATTCAATTTAAGGTGGACTAGATCCACTATATTAATAAAGACCCACTATGGTAGTTAGATGTAATAAATGTGAGAAAGCTCTCTAGAAGGTTCCTAGGAGATAGAGAGAGCTATATAAAGAAATATAGTGAAGAATATTGCGAATGTATCAAGAATTGCTTGAGGAGTGTTATCATTCCTTAATGATTAATATATGGTGTTACCCTACCTCAAGGGTTTTATCTTTTTCTTGCGTTCAGTATTTGGTGAATGGTTTGAATTATTCTTGTTGATATTCTTTGTTATTTTGAGATTTATCTTCAGATCTATTCAGGTAATTAACAATCCGAGGAATACACATTTTTCTGTCACACTGTTGCTAAGGCCTATAGTGTGACTACGGGGGGGCCAAAAAATGTCGTTTAGGGCCTCAAAATGCCCCCAAAAGTTTAGGACCCAAAAATTTGTAGAAAAACTACTAAGGTGGAAACTCCTGTTTTGAGCTTGTAGAATAGGTGGGTGGCCACCGATTTCTGCCTAGATCATTTCCCCTCCTTTAGAAAGAAATGGTTTCCATTGCGTCAAGTCCCCGGGGAATCTTTTGTTGAATCTAAACCTTGGTGAGCTACTTGCCTTGCTAAAGAAGCTGTACTGCTTAGCTTGTTGAAGACTATTATGAACCTGTTGTTGGAGGGGTTGGATCCATTTAACCAACCTAGTTGCATGATATGCCTGAGTGTGGGAGGACTCTGTCGGTGAAGATGCAACATGAAGAACATGAAGGGATTTATCATAACTTGGTTTGACTGGGTAATGTGGAGGCACCCCCATAGGTGTAGTAGGAATATCTTGGTGCTCTTCTACAATCTTGTTGATCTACTTCTACTGGATAGAAGGGTCTTGGGCCGAGGCTGCAGTGGTTGTAGTGTTCTTCTCTTCTGACTAGATTGTGAAGAGGCTAAACTTTGCGGTATGAGAGATTACTTTATGAAACTGTTTTGTCGGGACAGTAGTAAGAACTACCTTTGGTACACTGTAGAGTTGACCCCAGAAAGTAACAATGATGCTATGGGGCTGAGACTCATAAAAATCATGACGCCTCCACATATATGGCTGGTCTAATAGAACATCACAAACTTCCAGTGGAAAACATCACACAATACCTCATCCTTGAAGGTATTAATTCCGTATGACAGGAGACACTGTCGACTGACACAAAGATCTCATCCCTGGCGAAGCCATACGATGTTGTATGGCCGCAGGTGTGGTTTTGTCAACAAATCCAAATGGTTGACAACCTTTGATGATATGAGGTTCTTTTGGCTTCCACTATCAATAATAAAATGCAGCGGGGTCCCCTTCACCCACATCTGTGAATGGAAAAGGCACTCTCCCTCCTCAGGATCCTCTGGTTCTTCTAGTTGGATTGTTACGATCATGATAGTAGCAATGGGTTCTGCATCAATTATCTGTCTCCTTTTATTATTGTCTGAATCAGAGTTTGATTTGGGGCTCGGTTCTATTTCTTTGAGATCGACTACCAATGACTGTTTCGAGCGACATTCATTGGTGTTGTGCCAAGGGATTTTGTGGAAGTCACACCACTTCCCAGTGTCCTTCATCTTCTTGTTTCTCTTCTTTTCCTGCGGCTTGGACTGGTTGTCTTGAGGTTGGATATTCTGTGGATTAGGGGTCCTTTACCATGCTTTGGTTGTTGTGGATTTGCAGACCCAAATTCTTGCTTGTTCTGTTGCTTAAATTTCTACTCGATTTTGACAACATATTGATAATCTTCTCCCAATGATGAGATGTACAAAAACCCCATTGAGGTTTGGATGTACCCGTGTAGAGCCCCACGTTATTTTAGAACTAGATGCCACTCAGAGTCTTTGATACCCAACTTGGTGTGCAAGGTATGGAAGGTATTTATGAACCTCGACACTGTTTGGCCCCTCTCTTGATGCAGCGTGGTCCATTTCATGTACTGGTCATCATAGTTTCCCACAGGGTAATATTGCTCCTTGAAGGCATCCATAAAAAATACCAAGTGGGCTCAACCCCAAATATTCTAGATTCCTATGGAATTTTGCTCCCAGTAAGTTTCGCACCAATGTTTGACATGAGGGAGAGCCTTAAGGAGCGCAAAGGTGATATTTTCTCTGTCGAAAAAATTGTGAACAAAGAAATAACCTTCTAGCAAATTTAGCCACTTTTCCAAAGCGTCAGCATCGATTTAACCTTAAAATATGAGAATATCAAAATTAACTTGTACCTTGAATGGGGTAGCATCTCCAAAGCGACTGCTTGATGAAGATGCATCTACTATTATCGAAAATCGTTGAAGGAATTGGGAAAAATTCTCCAACATCTCATTCCTCTATTGCGCGAGGTGTTAGAAAAATAGGATTGCGGAGAAATAAAATAAAAAATATACAAAATTAAAACACATAGGATACACAATACAATAGAGACACAGATATACATGGTTCACCCAGTGTGGGCTACATCCACCATAGAAATTTCTAGGTCCTTCCTTTATTATTATCCATCAAATGAAGGGATACAACCTACAACACACCTGATGCAACTTCCTCTTCTTTATTTCATAGTATTCTCACTCGGAATACAATATTCACAATGATCCATAGTCGCAATACATTTCCCTCATAAAAGAGGGTTTCCTTTTAGGGAAAAAAACCCTACCATAACTTCTACCGTCAGATCTGCGACCTTATAATGAATGGTCCAGATTATAATATACATTTACTATGAAATTACAATATACATTTACAAGGCAATTTTTCCTTTGGGGGCTCCTCCCCCGAACCCCCATCGGGAAACACTATCCCCCAAACCCCTATCGGGGGCCCACTTTCCCTCAGACCCCCCAACCAAGGGGATGGACCCCCCGGACCCCGCAGGGGGGGTAACCCCCCCTGCACTCCCATGCATGGAGGAGTGTACATTCTTTCAGGGCATAAATCCTTCATGGGGTATAAACATGGTTGAAACAAAGACCTCTGAATTAGGAAGATAATCAAGCTCCACAACCAGCATGAGGGCTTCCAAGAGAAACATCTTGATGAGATCTTATACTCCCCCGATTCTCTTTTCTTCCGCTATGGGAGGCTGCTTAGGCTAGCGAGAGCGGTTGTCCTCAAGAGAAACTAGCTCGAGACCCAACTCTCTATACCTTGATCTCGTCGGGGACATGCACTAAGAAACAACAAGGAGTAGCCTGCTCTGATACTGTTGATCCAGATTATTTTGAGAATGAAAGGAAGACAGAGATATAACAATGAATTTACAGAGTTATTTCAATAAACACAAAGATACAATAATGCACAATTTTTTATTAATGAGAGAAATGTACAGAAACTGTAAAATTATAGCGTGAATGACTTGCTAGAATGGTGGAAGCTTATCTCTGAGAAGAGATGTGATGGCTACGATCATTCACAAGAATACAATGATGTTTACAATGAGACTCTAGAGGCATTTTTAACATAAAGAAAATCCAAAACCCTAACCCCTAAAGATGAAATACCAAAAGGTTTGTGGGCCTTGATGGGGGTAATTGGTACGCCAACTTCCCAAGGGTGTAAAGTTTTCATACGATCTCTGTTTGGGGCGCACAATAGTTTGTTTGGAAGGTATATACGAGGACTACACATTTTTCCATCATACTTTTGATAAATCCCATAGTGTGTATGTGGCAGGCCCAACAAATTTTTCTTAGGGCCTTAAAACAACATCAGAAGTTTAGGATCCAAAAGATGTAGAAAAACTACTAAGGTGGAAACTCCTATTTTGAGCCAGTGGAATAGGTGGGTGGCCACCTATTCCACCCACCCACCCATACATACATACATACATACATACATACATACATACATACATACATACATACATACATACATACATACATATATATATATATATATATATATATATATATATATATATATATATCATTTCTAAATTATAAATGCCAACATAAAATCCTTAGGCCAGCTTGATCTCTACCGCCTCTAATGGTAATCACCCCTGTCCGGATGGGAATGAATGAATCTTGAAACCTCATAAAGGAGAATTGAAAATGATAAATGGGTATCAAAATGAAAAATAAGAGGTTCAAAATGAAAAAAAGTACCGAGAAAAGGGTACCTCAAGCAAGCAAGTGCCACCTCTACAAAGGCGATCATAGAAATGGATACCATAAGACACGAAGTAATCCTAATACCATATCACACTCATACATTCTCTTGATGGGTTTTTACTTTCTCTTGTCACTCTCGGGACCTATATCTCTACTTGGGTAACTTATTGTTCATGTGGCGCACCTAATAGGGTTGGATGAAGGCCCTCCCATACTTAAACTTGGTAACATTCAAAAGGTCTTGGGATTGGGTGATACTTTAAGGGGATACTGGAGTGAATTGTTCTACATGGATTCTATTTGAAACATCAACCCACTTTTCATGATTTAAGGACTAATGTGTCTTATGAACATTGGTTTACTCTATTTTATATTTTGTGTTGTTTTGAATGCCCTTGACATGGTTATTTGAGGGATGTTTTGGGTTGTGCCCACGATGTTGTTCCCTAATGTAGGAATATGGTGTGTGTGATGAAGAGAAATGAGTCATCCAGTGACTCAACACCCTCAAATAGTGGCTCTCATATCCTTGGAACCTTGGACGATGGACATATGGGCTTGGTTTTGAGCAGGTTGGTAATTATGCCACACACATGGGATGAAAGCCCACATGATAGGAAGAGAACCCTGTTGAGGAAAATATATGAGTTATCTTACTCAAGCATTTTCGAATGCTTCCTAGTTAAGACAAGATAGTCGGGAATATCACCCTATGTTTTATAGCCTCAAAAAATATTTCACAATCCACAAGTACCAATTACAAGGACTTAGGCTGATTTTTTAAATGAAAAGATTGTTGCAAAATATGAATTTTTTATATAATTTTCTGAAAATGTACAAATTACAGAAAATAAATGTGGAGATCAAAAGAAAAAGTAACCAAGTCACAGATCCACACAAATGAGATAGAATAGCAATTTCTTTATTTGATTCCAAGAAATCAAAGTATCTTTCTCTTTACAAAATCCCTATGAGGGCATGGCCCAAAGTCAAATTTAGATATCCTCGATGAAAACCATACAAAAGGACTCCAACAAGAAGTAAAAATTGAACTTTAAAATATGGATCAACTTGCCACAGACTGCTTCCAATTTGACTCTACACAACATCCTTTATTATCTATGAAACTTAATCTATAAACAAACAAGTATACACAAACTATCAAGGATAGATCAACACCTTTGAAACAAGCATCTAAATGTTATAGTTCAACTCTAAACCTTGCTGTCTACAATAAGATCCTGCTGTCAAAAAGAGAATTAAGCCTTTAATGAATTGAATAATGAATGAAAACCTAACTATCTCATGAAAACAAATGAGCAAACCTTATTATTGCTTTCTCCTTCTATTCTCCCCTTGTTCATCCTTCTCATTTGTATTTTATGCATTCCAAATCAGTTGAAGTAGTTCAACTACCTCCTTTAGTTAAGTTAATTAAACTTAACTAATTTTAGTTTAGGGAAGTAATAATAATAATAATAATAGTTAAGGGTGTTGCACCTCTTTCGTCACCTTGGTGAGCAAATAAGAGGTGCTTGCAAGCTCAATTGGGTCTGCTGAGAAGGACAGTTGTAGAGAAAAGAGTTAGGGAAAGAAAACAAAAACTATAATTAAGAATTAAACTAATAGATGCAAATAAAAACTAAAATCATGAGCATAGGGACATAGAAACAAAAAGAACCAAAAGACCCATGTCACCAATGTTTGAGGCTGATCTATTGATGAAAAAAAAGCACCAAGAAGAAAGGGGACTATGAGTCCCTTCTTCCTCCAAGGGAAGGCTCTTGGACCCTCACTAGCTATCTCTTCTTACAACAAAAAAATTGGAAAATGGTGATGAAACAACTCTTTACAAATCCACTCAATGGTGAGGTGGATTGTCCAATGTAATGGTGCCAATATGCTTGTGTCAAGGATGGAGTCCTCAAAACAATATAGGCAGCATAACATTACTGTGAATTCCTTGAGAAAATGAGGTGCATTCATGGTTTTTTATAACATTTCTTTGGGTTATTGTTTAACTTCTTTGTAGTGTGAAAAGAGGCCATTTAGGGCATTTTTAGGTCTTTGACCAGCCCACCATTCGGATCCGGTCTGGATTTGGAGGTCAAATCGGCTTGGGAGCTGAACCATAAGTGGTTGGGAGGCCGACCACTTCCATAAATGCGCCGTTTAGTAGGTGCGTATCTTTTTGCGCTAACAATCATGCATCGTGCGCCTGTGCACGATTTGTACGTTCCTGTTCCGCGCATGCGCGTGCACCCAATGTATGAAACGCGCTCTTCAATTTTTCACTACTTTGTATAGTTTTTTGACCTTTTTGAATGCTATGGTATTAATTCAGGTTCATGAATGACTTCATTACTGTTTGACGATGCTGAGTTCTTGTAACCATGTGCGGAGGAAATTTCAGTGATAACAGATGCCCCTTGATGGATGAAGTTAGGAGCATACATATAGCCGAAATCCATCAATGTTTCTTCTACTGAGAATGTTGTTGTAAGATAGAGTAATAGTGTGATTGTCCAGAGTGATCCATTGGAGGGAAAAAGGAACCGGTAGGACCTGACCTTCCATGAGGTGTGTAAAATATAAAACTGTGTACAAACGAGGTGGGCATGCCCCATGCTCGTGTCATGTAACTCTGAAAAAGATGACTGAAGCGTTGGTGTAGACAACTGCAACGCCCTCGGGGGTAGTTGTGATAAAGGCAAAAGACAATTCTGCAAATGAGCAGACTTTGAATAGTAGGCAGTGATTGCGGTAATAAGTAGTAGCGATTATGTGGGCATTGATAGCCCAACCAAGTTCAGAGGTCTTCGAAAAATGAGAGAAATAACTGCAATAGTCACAAAGTAAGACCCACCGTAACATGAGAAAGTGTTGGCGTCGAATGTTATGGGGGTCAACGACAGCAGGGAGCAATGGTGTTTCACCCTGTGCCATCCGAGATCTCTCATTGAGTGGAGAATGAGAATCAAGATACTGTTGCCCTTATGGAAAATTGTGCTGATGTCAACAAAAGGGGAACGCGACTCCCAAAAGCAAAGGGATTTGTGAAATCTACTGAGGTGAGGAAGTGGTAGAGGTATATGGACGAAGTCAAGAGGTGGGAAGACTCAAGACTGCCCTTGGTTGGAGGATGTATGAGAGAAAAAGTGGCCGCAACTGTGCAACGAGGTCGAGTGTCAGGCGGATGACAAGATCGGTGATAAGTTGTGCTAGAGGTGGGACAAGGTGAACAAATTCAGAGGGTAGAGGTAAGTGACCTGTGGGGTACTCTGAAGATATGGACGATGTTGGGCAAGGGAATATGATAAGTAGTGCTCCAACCAAGGGTGACATGGGTTGCGGTTGACCAAAAAGAGGGAAGCAGGTCGCCAAAGGTGACGAAAAAAAAGGGTAATGTAACGACTAAAAAGTAAAGGCGTTTGTACAATAAATAATGAATAATTGGGGAGAAATGTACAAATACAGAAACGGGTGCCCCAATGTGATATGGGTGGCCCATGTAGGGCAGAATTTGCTTGGAAAACTGATGAAGGGTGGGGGCCCCATTGGTGAGTTTCTGTATGAGGTAGGTGAAATGAAGGTAGGTTTGCAGATGGGCAAACTGATTGTGGATGAAATGGAGGGTTCATGATACCGCGGAGGTGCAGGTAAAAAATAGAACCGAGAAGAGATAATCTGGGAGTCCGTGTGGGAAAGATAGCAAAATGAGGAGAAGGAGTATGGGGTTGATTCGCGACATGATGGAAGACTATCGGGACTCCCATCCCTAAAGGGTAATGAAAAAACAACATGAGTGTCAAAAAGTGTCAAAAGGTGCTATGAATGGGACAACTCATGTGGTTAAGAATGCTATCGGGTAACAGTACCGAAGATGCAAAGGGAGGCGTGGGTATTGCAGAGCCAGGAATGGGGATCCTAGAGGCAAATATCAGAGGGTGTGACTGGAAATGAAAGTGCGATACAACGGGAAAGACTACATGCCAGTGTTGAGTATATACCTGAAGGGGTTGTGCCGATGTATGATGATCAAGTACCTGCACACATGAAAACTAAATACCCAAAGTGAACAATATCTGAAGAGAATCGAATATATGAGCATGTATTTGATAAGCGTGAATATGTGCATGCGTACCTGACCAGGGTAGGAAAAAAGGGTGCCCTGGGGGCTCAGGATGAAAAGAGGCCTGAGGTACGAGAGCTGCGGTTGAGGCGGTGGTCAACTATTTTGCTTCGCCATGGTGGTGGCGAAGGTGGCCACTTCTTTTCTGCAGAGGCGACGCAAGTATGGCGGTAGATGCCGCAGGTGATATTACGTTACCCCTATGCCAGGGTGGACTTCCGGGATGATCCGGACATGGTGCTACCTCCAGGGGAGGTTTTTGATCATTGAGGTATGTTTGGTGTTTATGTGTATATTTTTGCTATTTGGTGTTTGAGATAGCAGTCCATATGTATATGATATAGGTGCTAATACTATTTGTTGTTTGTTTGTATGTGCAGATGTGGCACCTCGCGGGCACGAGGTGGAGTTGCAGCGAGCACCGGAGAGACCGTTGTGGGGAGAGAGACGTCGACGTGAGGACACCGTGGTGCGACCAGCTGAGCCTGAGAGGGCAGCGAGGAGGCACCGGTTTGATGACCCTCATGTTGGGCCATCACATGCTCCTCCGATGGCTACCAGAGTGGACTTTGAGGACATCTATCGTCGTCTAGAGACAGTGTTATAGGATGTGCCTGAGGGCATGTGGTCTCGCATCCAGGACGAGAGTTTCCTGGAGCAGTGTGTGGGGGTTCCACCGCCATGGCGAGCCATAGTATGACAAGTAGTATTGGTTGCTGCTATGATGAGCGACGACTGCTGCCAGGGCAGGAGGGGTTGGAAAGGGGTGGACCACCACCTCCTGGGGCAGGAGGTGGTGGGCTGCCACCACCTGAGGGAGGAGCAGGTGGTGGTGCTCTAGAGGCACCGTGAGTGGTGCTATGAAGAATTTGATGTATATATACTTTTTGTGTATAGGTTGGTGAGCCCATTTGGTACCGAGGTGCTGCATTGGCCTGCGGATACTTGTATTTTTTGTATGTAAACATTCAGATGGTACTATGGAACTATATATATACATGAGTATACATTTTTGAGATCTATGTGATGTGTACATGTTTGTGGTTAATGTTTTGATGATGTCTATTCTATATACATGCTGTGACATGTTTGTGTGATATGTTTATGTATGTGTAGAGGTAGCTTGATGTGATATATGCCAGTCTAACACAATATTAGCTAGGTTATCTGTAATTTGATTCAATTGTCTTGGAATATGTGTAAATGCAATGGAATCAAAATGTCAAGATAAAAGCCTAACTTGCAGGTATTTGCGAAAGAGGTAAGGATCACAGATGTGGTACACATTGTTGAGCTGGAGAACGACTAGTTGAGAGTCGAGGAAGACGCTAAGGTGACGAATATGATGATGCTGGGCGTTGGCCAGGAGGCCAATGACAATAGTGTATTCAGCTTGGTTGTCGGTTGCTAACCCCAAGCATATGCTGCTTGAATGGAGCATTTCATGTGAGGGGGTGTAGAGAGCCCAAGCAGTCGAAGCGATATTTTGTGTCCAACGACTGGAACCGTCGGCGTAACCGATGTGGGAGGCTGGTGAAGGAAGCATCTGTCAATAGCACACAGGATAGTTTAGACGTGAGGGAAGGAAAAAAAGATTAAAAATGCTAGAAAATAAATAACCTAAAGTAGAATGACTACGTTTAAGCGTAAAATTTCTTTAAGTATAACCCGTTGACGGGTTCCTTGAGAGAGAGGCCTTCGGGGGAGGCCAGGATGTATGCGCCTTTGGTGAGGTAATGTTGGATAATGTATGGGCCATGCCAGAGTGATTCGAATTTGCCGTGGCCAAAGGTATCATGAGCGATATCGTGCGCCAGGATGAGGTCGCCTTTGTGGAATGATCGAAGGTTGACATGGTGATCAAAGGTAGCCTTGGATTGTTTTTTAGCTGCCTTGTTGTTTTGTAAGGAAGATCGACGATCTTCATCCAGAGATTTCAAGTTCAGCAAGCGCTGCTCCATTGGAGCAGTGTCAGGTAATAGCTCAATGGCAGTGCGTAAGGTGGAAATTTCGCACTCGATGGGAAGAGTTGCCTTGACCCCATGGACTAAATGAAATGGTGTGAAACCAGTAGCGGTCTTCACAGCCGTTCGGTAACCCCATAGTGCAGAAAATAACATATGATGCCAATTGGTTTTATGTTTATTAACCATGCGCTATAACATGGTCTTGAGGACTTTGTTAACTGCCTCGACCTGTCCGTTAGACTGAGGGTAATATGGTGAGGCAAACTCATGAGAGAAGCCTAATCGAGATGAGATTTCGACGAATATCTCATTCTTGAAGTGTTTCCCATTGTCGGAAACAAGTTGGAGGGGTACTCCAAAGCAAAATATGACGTGGTTAAAGAAAAAATGTGCTGCAGTGCCAGCGGTGTTGTTGAAAGTGGGCATAGCTTCTGCCCATTTGGTGAATTAATCAACGGCAAAAATGATGTATTTGTGACCATTGCTAGAGGGGGGATTACAAGTCATAAAATCGATGCCCCATTTGCAAAAAGGGCCGGCTGTAATGACAGGGTGAAGAAGAGTGGGGGGAGCTCGGGGTTTGTTGGCGTAAAGATGACATTGCTCACATTATTTCACGGCATGAATGTAATCATGAAACAAGGTAGGCCAAAAGTAACCGGCTCGGATAATCTTTTTCACAGTGGATATACCTAAAAGATGGCCCCCACATGCACCGCTGTGGAAATTGTTTAAGACTCTATCAACCTCATCAATAGTCAGGCATCGACGAAGAATGGTGTTGACGCCCCGCAGGTATAAGGTGTCTCCAAGGAGAAGGTAGCGGGGGGCCTGATGGCGGATACGTCGACGATCATCTCGTGAAAGGTGGTTACTAAACTTTTGAGTTTGGAGGTAGACAAGAAGGTCATCATACCAAGGATCATCCAAAGTGATGGAAAAGAGATGTTCTTCGGGAAATTCGGTGTTGACGGGGGCACTGGTGGTGTCAGAGGGGAGGGCTGTGACAAGTTTGGCGAGAACGAAGGCCTTCTTACTCTTAGGTGTTGAGAACTCAAGGTCGTATTCCTGAAGGATAACGATCCATCGAGCGAATTTTCCATTAAATTTCTGACGACTGAGCAAATATTGCATAGGGTTGGAATCTGTGACGACCTTTGTGGTATGAAGCATAATGTAATGGCGTAGTTTCTGGACTACAAGGACAACTGCAAGAGCAAGTTTCTCTTTGTGTTTATATTTCAAGGGTGGCCCTGAGAGGTTTTTACTAACGTAATAAATGACGTGTTCATGATTTTCATCTCCGAGCTGGATGAGGACTCTGGCTATTGATATAGCTGATGCTGATACATAGAGGTTATAGTCGCGATTATAGTCAAGTGCACTAATTAAAGGTGCATTTGAAAGCGTTGCTTTAAGATCTTCAAATAACTGTTGGGCATGGTCGTCCCAGTGAAAAGGGATGTCGTGACGTAGTAAGTGGAGGAAACTGTGTGCACGTATGGCATAATATGGGACAAAGCATCTAAGAAAGTTAGCTTTTCCCTGTAGGCTCTGAAGTTGTCGTAAATTCTGGGGAGGTGGAATTTCAGTGATAGCTTGGACTTTGAGGGGCTCCATGGTAATACCTCTTTGGGAAATAATAAAATCGAGGAGGTGCCCTGCGGTGACACAAAACACACACTTGATAGGATTCAAGTAGATGTTGTATTGACGACACTGTTGAAAGATGATTCATAAATCATCGAGATGCAGGGTTCATTTCTTGGATCGAGCAGTGAGGTCATCCAAGTAGGCGAGGATGATGTGGGCCAGATCGTGAAAGATGTATGTCATAGCCCGCTGGAAAGTTGTGCTGGCATTCTTTAAGCCAAAAGGCATGACACGATATGCAAAAGTACCCCACAGGGTAGTGAATGTGGTTTTATATTGATCGACGGGGTGAATTTTAATTTGGTTATAACCAGAGAATCCGTCCATAAAGGAGAGAGCCTTGTGGCCTGCGCAGTTGTCGATAATTTGATCGATAAAAGGCGTTGGAAAGTTGTCTTTGGGACATGCATGATTGAGATCATGAAAGTCTGTGAAAACGCAGATAGTGCCCTGTTTTTTGTTAACGGGTACAGGGTTGGAAACCCATGAGGTACAAGCGATGGGGTAAATGAACCCGGCAACGCGTAACTTGTCAATTTCGATTTTGATAGCCGTGGCTTTGGATGGGTGTAGCGGTCGCTGTTTTTGGCGAACTGGTGTGATGTCGGGCCAGGTGTCGATGCGATGTTCGACAATAGAGGGATCGAGGCTAGCCATTTCCATGTATGACCAGGTGAAAATATCCCTATATTCTTGGAAGAGGGATTTATATGCGGCGATTTCCTGAGGAGTGCAAGTAGCTCCAATGGTGATTTCTTCGACGATGCCATTTTTAATGGAAATGTCGATTTTAATGGTGGGGGAAATGTTTGCCCGACTACCTTCTTCAAAAGTATCAAGCGTAGGAATGGGATTTTTGAACCAGTCGATAGGCCTTGATGGGATAAAATCCTTGGTTTCGACCGCATAAATGGGGTTTTGGTTAGGAGGCATGGGGGCTTCTTGTGGAGAGAAGAGTGCGCGATGGTGTAGCGCATCCCAGGGAGAGTCTGGGTGGTTTAACTATTCGAGTATTTCTTCATCGCATTGGAAATGATAGGAATACAAGGGGTCGTGAGGAGTGATCTCGGTGACAGTGGTCGTGTGGTTACCCCCTGGTGAAGAAGTAGGGGGAACGTTGTTAGGATATGGTGAGGGTTCACTCGTCATAAACCATATATTGAAGTACTGGGGGGTACCTGTGGTGGTTGGGTGGAGAGTGTCTATAGGTGAATGAGCGGGAAAGTTGGGGGGGGTTGGGGGGTGAATCTTCAGATACATCATCTAAGAACCATGGAGGTGTTGGGAGTGCCTCAGGTTCGGGAGAAATGACATGAAGAGCCTCTAGTGACGAGGTAATTTCAATTATCGCCTTTGCGGGTTGGTGAAGCAGGGTCAATTGACGTTGCCTGTATTCAAGGATCATAGGACACTGGAATGTAAAATGAGCTAATGAATTGTAGAGAGAGCAAGGGTGTCTCATACGTTCATTGAATGAAGTGGTGACATAACGGATGCCAGTGATATTTGTTGAGGAGGACGTAGCAAGGCTGGGGTTGTTCTAGAAGTTCTAGCACACTGCGGCTAATGACTGCTGAAAGCGTGGCAGAGCTAAGCAATGGTGGGTATAATGGACATATTCGAAACATATAGCACAGGCGTATTTGGTCCTCAACCCTTTACTATTGGAAGAGTGGGTGGTAGTGGTGGGATTAGCAGTAGTGGTGGGTGTTGTGGGAGTTTGATTTGGGGGGATCAAATTCCGTAGTTCAGGTAGGTGGGCTCCTTCTTCTTTCTCCTGCCCCCAGCTATAGCAGGGGGGTTAGTGAGTGGGGGGGTGGTGGGGGTAAGGATGGGAATCGTCATGGGGATTCCTTCCTGTGGGGGAAGGGATGGTCTAGGGACCATCTCTGGTGGGTGTAAATACCACACTGGGATTGCTAACACCATATTAGGTAGTGTGAGCGTTGCGGCTACTTGAAAAGCTTCGATACCTAGTGGAGGGTAAAAGAAGGGAATTTGAGTGAGGGGTTGGGGAACTGTCTCCCAAACTGGACTATGTCCTTGGGGAGAGGTGGAATCGTGGACTGGTGGGGTCGACGAGTGTCCAAGAGGTTCTTGAGGGGGGGGTTCTACTATGAGTGGGATGTCAGGGATGATAGAAGCCTCTGTAGGAGGAAGGGTATCCTCTGTGTGAGTTCCGTTAGATGATATGACACATACTTGATTAGCAGGATGAAGGAGTGGTGGTGCTCCATGGTATGTACCTAACAAGGATGGATATTTAAAAATCCCAGGACCCATCTCGATGAGTGGATATGCATCTTGGCTTGTGTGGATGAGAGGAAGAATGTTATCAATGTTGGCAGATGGGTTAGGCTCATAATGTGAGACTTGGTCAATGGTAACGATCTTCCCATTGTGAGGGAACATCATTGTCTGAAAGATGAAAGATGCCACTACCTTCATAGCGTACATGTAGCTACGACCGAACAAGATATTATAATCGAGCGGGGCGTCAATAACTTTGATATCGATGAGAATAGTCTTGCCCCTGAGTTCGATGGGGACATTTTGGAAGAGCCCTTCAGGAGAGGATGGTCATCCATCATAAGCTTGTAATGTGATGCCAGAGGGTATGAGTTCCGGGGAACCAAGTTTCTACCATACCATTTTGGACATGATGCATGTAGATGCACCTTCATCAATGATACACCGATGAACTATGATGTTCCATATTTTCACTGGTATTTGAAAAGCGATCAAGGCGGGAAGATGAGGTTCTCCGCTGTCAAGATCAAAGGTGACGAGTTGAGTATCTGCAGGGTCGACTACCCCCAAGGCGGAAAGTAGTGATTTCCGTTGAGTAGGACAATTCTATAGGACTTCCAAGACTGACATGGCAGCCGGGGATTGCGCTAAGTCATCTACCAAACTATAGTTATGAGCTTCCCTAGCCTGTGGGTTGTGGACATTCCTACGCAATGGGATGTGAGGGATGCAAAGCGGTGGTTCGGTGGAAGGGAGAGGGATCACCAACGGGGGTCCTGTCGGTGTACGGTTTTCCTTGAGAGGGATGGGAGGAGACTCAGTGGATGCATGATATTGACGAGTACGTGTTTGCAGAAGGATTTCTTCCTCACTTGTGAGGAGAATTGTACGATCTGCTGGATTGTTGGGGTTGAGGTATTGTCCCCCTTGAGGTGGGGGATGTTGTGTGTCTTGTTGGGTATTTATCACACCTTGATGTGGAATAGGATTTTGCAGCACAACGGGAGGGGGTTGTTGCATGTATTATTGTGGTGCCTGCTGAGGGGTAGGTTGTGAAGGAGAATGGGGAAGACTACCAGAGTCTTTATACCATTTGAAATCAACGATCTGGGGGCAATGATGAGTGTAATGGCCGAAATCACCACAAAGGGCACAAGGGAAGATTATTTTAACATTATTTTTCCCTTGGCGTTTATTATTATTATTTCCCCCTTGGGGGTTTTGGTTCCCTTGGTTTCGGTTTCCCCCAGTGGGTTGGTGCTGTGGGGGTTGATTCCCGCTTTGACCTGGGTTGTTGTTATTCCTGTTCCATCCTTTCTTCTTGGCAGTGTTTGATGGATGGGTTGGATTGGATGTCTTCAACTGCTCAAAACTTTGGTATTGTTGAACAACGGAGGGTTGAACAAAATTCATCCCCGCATGAGGATGTGGGGGAGCCATGGGTTGTGGAGGACCAGGAAATGGGAAGTATGGATTCTGTGGTGGTACCGATCCATAAGGTACATAGGAAGGCATATTGTTGTCGCTAGTACTATAAGCTAAGGTTGAGGGAGTACCACTGGTTGTTGGAATAGGTGGATGTATGGGAGGTGCCGACGGTGGTCCACTGATGGGTGGAGGTATAGAAACAGGGTATGGCTATTGATAAGGGGGTGGGGGGTAGTAAGAAGTGCCCCCATATGCCGGTGGGTATTGAGGTGTGCCATACATCAGTGGTGGTTGGGGTTGTGGACCGTGGTGTGTGGTGGCACTGATCAATCCGTCTGCTGAGTGAGACATCCTAGGTTTGTCTTGGCCAAATGGCACAGGTTTTGGAAGATCAGGAAGTACTGTGTATAAGTACCCTGATTGTGCATATATGAGGTCATATTGTTGGGCCTTGCTGATGGCTTCCTCTTCAGATTGAGGGAAGGTGGAAGCTACATCCTTATCGAGGAGAGAGACAAGGGATCTAAGAAACCAGTTGAGACACTGTTGCTTGGTGGTTTCTGCTTTGCATGAACTACATCGCCTACGCCACTTGTGAATGTGGTCAGCGATGTGTGTGGCTAAGGTTTGTTTGAAATTAGAAAGTAGTTCTAGACCATTGTCGTGGCAGATGGGTAATTGGAAGAAGGTCAAGAATTCTTTGGCCAATGACTCAAAAGTTGCGTGGGATCCTGATTTTTCTTCGACATACCATTTAGCCGATGGGCCAGTGAGTGTGTGTTGAAACAATCGCAGTATGATGGAATCATCCATAATGCTATTGTAGGAGCACCATAGGTGAAAGGTCATGACATGGTTGGCAGGGTCATCGCCTGCCTTTCCTTCAAACTTTGGTATGTCTAAAGGTAGTTTGGTTGACATTGCAGGCCATGTGGGATCATGCAATATAGGATCATTGGTGAGTTTGGTGAGATCCGGTTTGTTGAGAGAGGCCAAATATGGCAT
>ML802062.1:150968-163224 GCA_009831015.1 Picea engelmannii
GCTATCATTTCTTCCGTGAAAATTGTCCAAGTGACGAGTGATTTGCAAGAACAAAGCCATCAATACCAAACAAATTGATTAGGTTCTAAATATAAAGAAGCAATTCGTACCTTTTGTGTATGTGGCACATTATGGAGATCAAATAATTGCTCCATCTGAAGCATCCATGTGATTGGGTCCTTTCCATCAAACTTCCTCATATCAATCTTAGGAACGTGGTTGGTCCTCAAACCAAAGTTGGATTTTCTCCATTCTTGATTCACCTTCCTTGTGTCCTCATCATGAATTTCATGGGATGAATTTTCACTTTTGGGTGTCTTCTCTGTTACGAATTTTTTTATTACTTCCATGATCTTAGCTTCCATTGAATCCATCTTAGCTTCCATTGAATCCCTCATCTCTTGTAGTTCATCTTTGGTTACTGTCTTCTTTTGTAAGTCATTTATGTCCCTATGCATTTCTTCACCTTCATCAAGAGTCCAATTAGGATTTTCTGGAGGCTTATTTGGTGTAGAAGGTCCCTTTTTGGGTGGCATGTTGGCCAAATATCACTTTTGAGTCTTGATTTTGAGGTGGTTCTGCTAGACAATATTTATTCCGTTCTATCCCCCAATTTTCGGCCCTTATGGGTATGAAAATTTCTTTTAGGTAGTTCTCTGATATTTCTTCTCTGTAATTCCATAGGTCTGATCAAAATTGGATGTGCCAAGTAGAATTTACGGTAACTTCCTCACAACTTGCCGATTTTTGGCCTTTCCAGGAGATATCACTTGTATAGAATGCCCCGCACAAAATAATTGATATAAAATTCTGAAACTCACACCCAAAATAATACAGACTGTCCAAAATCCAATACAACCAGTCCCACTCAATTTTGATACTCTAGAAAGAAGTTATGCTTGTTTTACCTGGAACACCTTCTTGAGGCTAGTCAGTAGGACTAGTCAGATACCCTATCTTACACAAGGCGTATCTACAAATTTAAGATGACCCAGAAGCTGAAAGTTTTACCACATGTACTTTAATAATTTTTGTAAATGGCCTCCAGAGGACAGGGTCTAAAACATTACAGAAGTTTGTTTATAGCGAAAATTCCGCAATGAATCATTTCAAGATGATTCCATAACCCTATCTTGTACAGGATGTATCTCTGAAAGTATAAGGCCTCAGGAGATGAATTTTGAACCCAACGTACCTTGATCCGTCTACTAAATACCCTCCAAGTGGTTCCTTCTGAAACGTTGTAGAAAACAAGTTATAGTGAAAATTCCACGGTGTCTCAAATGTAGCAGCGAAACCCCAAGACCTTGAGCTCTGATACCATATGTTAAGAACCAAACATCAATATAGCATAGAAAAACCTCAGGAAAAGTACTCAATGCCTTGAAGAAAAGATAATTTCAGATAATAATCCTCTTCGAGGGGGAAACCTCCTTTTACCCCACTTAAATGTTCAAGTACAAGATGATTCAAAATGAATATGTCTCCTTGGTATATATAGGAGACTAGGAGGTATAATTACAAATAATGGCCTAAAGCTGACATAATTAAAATAATATTACTAATCTAAATTACAACTAATGGCCTAAAGACGACATAAATAAAATAGCATTACTAATCTAATATGCCCCAATTAAGGGGTAATGAGCCAATATTAGGGCTTAACATATAATGAGTGAAAAAGTGATAGTATGAGAGCGAATAATACATATACTATTCATAAAAAAATAAATTAAATCAAACAACAACCATAACTCTATTCAGACCCACAATCCAATAATCATCCACTTAAAACCAAAATCATTTAACTGTCCCTTATTTACAGACATAATGCTTGCTGACTTCAAATAAAAGAAAATTCATATGCATAGAATTCTTCAATTATAGAAATCTTTGCATATCATACAATACCTATGCAATATCACAATCACATCATTGCCAATTTCATAATAACATTATAACCCTTTAAACCATAATCTTCCATGCTCCAATGCTAACCCTTTTTCTTTTTAGAACAAAATATAATATGCACATTGATTCCAAACATCCATATCCAACATTCATTCCTTGAAATCAAATAATAAGAGACCCAATATTAACCACCAACAATCGACTTTCCATCACTATTTGACATAATTCACTGCATTAAAACTCATAATTGGGCCCCAATTCAATCATACACAGGCCTTCAAAAATATAATCAACACAAATCTTGATTCGACAATAGAATTTAACCAATAACATGCAACTCCGAGCCTTGGTTTTTTGAAAACCAAACATGTACAAAATTCCTTTAAAAGAGTTTCTTGATAATTGACAGAGCCAAAAAGTGCTTGAGTTGAAACAGAAACAAGTCAAGCTCAACATAAACATAATCAATTCATGCTCGAGGAGAATAGAACCACATCACACACATGTGCCTTTTAAAATTTGACGGGACCATGATCGTGCTAGGGTTTAGCACAACAATGGAGGGAATAACAATAAAACGACCAAATGGAAAGTCCTCGGGATATAGATAACCCATGGCCCCTTTAAAAAAAAAAAATTAATCACAGAGAGGTAATAACAGAGGCTCAATCAAGAGATCATCTTCAAAGCGAGATATATCTCATGCTCCTTTTAAAAAATTTATTGTAGAGAGGGAAAAAGAGTTGGCTTAATCAAGGAAGAATCCTCGAAAACACAGAGAGCTCGTGCTCTTTCTTTTTAAAACAAGTTATCTCAGAAAAGAAACCATAGGTAATCAAGAATAGTCTTGGAAGAATATAAAGCTTATTCCCTTTCCAGATCCACCACAGATGTTTATAACTTTTAACTTGAAATATTGACAGTGAGGGTAACCAAACATAACAGTCAGCCACCCAATAGATATGAGAGGAACAAACTCTTAGAATATTGTGGAGTGAACACCTGAGGAGAATAGAACTGAGACGTGCTCGAACGCAACCCATGGTTAAACAAATTCCATTTAAAATTCTAGGTGATTCCCAAGACTCGACTGTGCAATGCTTCTCAACAACAGTGACAATGAAGTAAATTTCATAATCTCAGCCAAACAAAGAAAGAAAAATGCAACTCTCAACAATATGCATTGCAATTTGGAATAATGTAACATAACGAGCACTAAGAGGAAAGGACTGACAACGACTAATACCCAGATTGGTGGTAAAAAACCCGTGTAATAAAAACTCAAAGCTTGTTACACCATTGTCATAATTTTCCACATAGAAATAGGATAAAACCCCAAGATGATTGACATGTTTTAAACCAATAACCAATGCACATGCTTCACACAACAATAAAATCCATTCCTTTCTTTTAAAATGCCAACATTCTAGAGTATTCACAGAAGAAACCATAAGCAAAACACTAATACATAGTCAAAACTCAAGAAAAAACACAGACCTCATGCAATCCTGAGCCAAAAAATCTATTCCTAATACAGAGGGACCATCATCGATGGAAAGTAAAGGAGCCATAACTGGAAAAATCGCTTTGAGGGAATATTTGGACCGTGTTTTCCCTTCAAAACTAGAAATCGTGGATCTTCCACAACCACCAGAGACGAAAAACCAAATGCAACTATGGCTAGGGTGACAGGGTCGAGGTCTGTTTGAGTGACGTGAAATAAAAGAAAGTTTCTTCCTGCCCCATCACTATTTAATTCAACGTACAAGCCAACCCATATACCATAACATCGACCATTAATTCAAACACATATCCATTGCTATAATCAATGCTATATCCAATGCATAGTGTGCCACCCCGAATCATATCAAAACTTTAACAACAACCATATGTATAAAGTTACCATATATGTTTCACATATAATCCTTTAACCAAAGCGCATATTCTAGCAACTAAGTCCATCACCTTCTTTTGTTTAATCACATATGACCTTAAGGCTTGTCCATAGTTTCTTCCTCTTTTTGTTTTAAGCTCCCATATCATCCTTTAGCATAAAATCATATGTATAAAATAATCAATCAATGGTTAATTCATAAACATAACACTTGTAAAAATAATCATTTTATCCATAATGTCATGATAAGTTGCAAGTTACCATCAAAAATCATTTATCAATGACACATTCAACCAACCATCTTATGTCTCTACGATGAATAAAACCATGACTTGCATATCAACTATAGAAGACTGTGTAGGCATCATTATAACAACAACAAACATATAAGCGTAACACATACATCATAGCTCCACTAGTCTACAAGGGGGTTCCACCTACTAGTTAATTATTATTATTATAAATAAATAATAGATCTTAGCAATCATTTGCGAGCAATATTCATCGTTGCGATTTTAAGCGTCAATAAACTGACGAATCCACAGGGAAATCTGTTTCCAACAGATTAAGAACTCATATTGTCTGGTTTCGTAGACCAGGTGAACATTAGATCAAGGAAATATATATCAAAATGATTATGCAACAGGGGGAAGTGAGCGGTTTAAGGGAAAAAATGATTTGGGATTTTGGGAATAACTCATGGAAAGTGATAAGTATGAGGGGGTTTATCCTTGTATTCATAATCATCCAATTAATCATAATGAAAGAATTCTTGGCTTCGAGGATAAAAATTTTATGGTGTGCTCTTTCGAATCTTGGAACAAAGGGAAGAAAAGGAAAGTAGAAATAGGGGTAAAAAACCAAATATCTTATCCAACAACAGTTGAAGAAGATAACAATTTTAATGATGTCTTCAAGGGGAAGCATCATGAAAGTTGTGTAACTTGATTGTTATTGATTAAAAATACTTGCAGAATAGCGTTGTTGTGGAAAAACTGATCCAACATTTTATTTCTGACAATAAAATATGTCAATAAAAGAAATAAACAACAAAAAGAAATAACAACAAAGTAAAATCAAAGAAATAAAACAAAACTATAATACAAAAAAAAAATTCATACAACATTTAAACTTTTAAGTTGGTTCCACATAGTGCTTTAAGTGGGAACCGTTGGTGCTATAGGAAAACAATCACTCTTCCAAGTACTTTAGGATATAAGAATTCACGCCTAGGAAAAAAATGAACTTAAAAGGACCCAACCTTAACTTTTGGAACTTTGAATTCTTTCCTCTATTAGCATGAGCTAAATCCCACAACAATACCTTCTCATTAACTTTAAATTTGACAACTTTGGAACTTTTATTGAAATATCTTTTAAGAGTTTGATGTCTTTAATTTATTTTATCCAAGGAAAACGTCCTTTGTTCCTCTAAAGCCAAGAGTGCATTCATTCTGTGAGAGATATTTGAAGAATTTAATTCTTCAACCTATAGCATCAGCCTTAGAGAAGAAAGTTCCATCTCGATAGGCAGAATGGATTCTTGTTTATAAACAAGTTGGAAAGGAGTGCAACCAATGCTCACCTTGGTGGTAGTGCGATCTTCCCAAAGGGCGTAAGTGAGGAGAGTGTGCCATTGATGAGGCTTATCTTTAGTGAACCTCTTGATAATTATAACTACATTCTTGTTAGTAGATTCAACTTGCCCATTCCCTTGGGAATAATAAGGTGATGAAGTAAAATGTTTAACCCCTAGTTTAGCTAGAAACTGAGTTAGCTTAGCAGAAATAAAAGTAGGACCATTGTCTGTAATAATTTCCGAAGGAATACCAAATCTGGAAAAAATATTAGTCTCAAGGAAAGAAATCACCTACTCATCCCGCGAATGCTTAAGTGGGACAACTTTAGTCCATTTCATAAAATAGTCTGTGGCTGTCAAGATAAAAACTTTCCCTGCTAAAGATGGGGAATTAATAGGACCAATAAAGTCCAAACCCCATTTTGAAAAAGGAAATTCGGGTAGGACAGGTTGTAAAGGCATGGAAGAAAGACGTTCTTTCCCAACGAACTTCTGGCACTTGTCACAAGATCTTGAAAAATTATAAGAATCACGAAAAATTGAAGGCCAATAGTACCCTTTCCTGATAATTTTAAAAGTAGTAGTTTTAGCAGAAAAGTGACCTCCTACATGAATAACTAAATTTGAATATCCATGAGTCTCTTGTAACAATCTATGTGCTTCCTTATTATTCACACAACGAAGTAGCATACCATCGACATATGTCCTAAACAATAAGTATCCTAAAATGACATATATAGAAGATTCAAGACAAAGCCTTCTCCTTTGATGAGTATCTAAGTTATATGGACACCTATGGTTTTGCAAGTAATACACCAGATTCTTATACCAGGGATGTTCGGCTACAGGAAGGATTTGACTGTTAATATAAAATAATGTTGACAGAGAGCTATCTTGTTCATCGATTTCTTCACTTGCTTATGCATGCTGAGCTAAGTGAAGGGCTAAGTCACATCCCTTAATGGTTTTAGAAGTCATGATAGTTAAATCATGCTCCTGGATCTTGGCATGCCAATTTGCAAGATTTCCTAAAAGATAAGTTTGTGAGAGAAAAAACTTGACAGTAGGTAAAGGGACTTTTACCAGCATGTGCTTACGTAAGATAAAGTGGAAAAATTTTCAACAACTTTAACAAGAGTGAAAGCATGCTTTTTACTTTTCGGCCTACTTTTGGGAATTATCTTTCGTGCAAATTCTCCCCCCAAAAAGATCCTCGACCGTTGATCTGTAGCACCTACGATCTGTGCCCTATAAAGTCTCATCAAATCTGCACTACCAGTATATTTAGCCTCCTCCTTCTAGACTTTTCCCTGTCCTCTATTTTATTATGCCTCCACATCAGTTTAGTGCCTCGCTAAGTCTTGGAAACTAAATTTCACACAGAATTTTTATGGTGATAACATGGGCTCCAAATGGGGATGTTATCCTCCCTGCGAGGAAGCAAAGAACAGAAGATTGAGTGCCTACCCATTGGTCTATGATTTACTCCTACAACTAAATTTACCAAAATTTATTCAGAAAGCTCAAAACCTACTCAACATAATTCAGGGCCTCCACCTCGGGCTTTAGTTATGCTACTTTAATTTTAATTTCTTCAACTAAAAAACAAAAATGATTATGTACAATGAATGGAAAGGGTGATGGATTCTTTAAATGATATAATGTTTGATGAACCTGCCATTCATAGGTCCTCCTCCAACGATGTCTCCATTACTTTCCTGTATCATATATGCATTATTCCCATGGTACACCACAATTTTGAAAGGTCCCAACCATATATGGTCAAATTTTCCATGCTTTCCCTTGTATTCATTTATGGCATCCCATCTCAATACCAAGTCTCCCACTTTGAAATCCTCCTCCTTGGTATGCCTATCAAAAGCCTTTTTTATATTGTCTTGGTGCAACTGATAATTGTTGAAGGCCTTTTCCCTTATTTGTTGGACATTGATCAGTTCATCTTTTCTCCTTCGAGTGGCATCTATTTCAACATCCTGCTCATGTAACAACCTCATCACTGGCAATCCTAATATAGTAGGAAAAATTTCCTCTGTGCCATAAACAATCTAGAAAGGTGAAGTGGAAATAGATCTTTTTGGAGTGATCTTGTCAGCCCATAGTGCATGGATGAGATTTTTGTGCCAAGATTTTTTGTTATCTTGCAACATATTTTTGATAATTATGGTTAATCTCTTATTGGATGACTCATCCAACCCATTACCTTGAGGGTAATAAGATGTGGAGTGGCCAAGAGTTGTATTGTAGTCACTTCAAAATTTCTCCATCTTTTTGGAATTAAATGTTGTTGCATTGTCTGTAATGATTTTGATTCGACAGCCAAACCTAGACAAAATATTGTCTTCCAAAAACTGGATGATGACAATATATGTGGCCTGCCTGGTGGGAACTATCGTAATCCACTTAGTGAAGTAATCTTTGGTTGTCAAAATCCACTTGTGTTGATCTGATAACTATGGATGAATTTATCCTATGAAATCAAGGCCCCATTGTCTAAAAGGTGCTTCAACAGAGATGGGTTTCAAGGGAAAAGGATGCAATTTTATCTTGCCATCGAAAATTTGGCATTCATGACATCTTGAAAGCTCTTTGTAGACATCAGAAAAAATGTTAGGCTAATATAACCCAACCCTCAATATCTTGTGCACACTAGTTTTCCAATAATGGTGTCCTCCACAGTCACCTTTATGGAATTCTCTGATGGTCCTCTTTGCTTCTTCCTCCAGCAAACAACTCAACAAGATTCCCCATGGATCCTTCCAATATGGAGATTGATTTACAATACAAAACTTTGTTGATTTCAGCTTTAAGAACCTGTCCTTGGTTTTACTCAATTCAGGAGGAGCCTGCAAATTTCCCAACACATAAATGATATTTTCACCCATGGGGAGTCAAGGAAACTTTGGGATATCTGGGGGACTCTTTCTCCTTCTGAATCTACTAACAAGTCAGTAATGAAATTTATTCCTAGGAGCTCACAATTTTTCTGTGCCATCAACTTTGCAAGTCCCCGCCCCTTTATCAACTTTGTAGTTTTGATATCAATGTCATATTCCAATAACACAACTATCCACTTTACCCTTTTTCCCTTAGGATCAGGCTGAGTTAAAATTTCTTTCATAGAACTATTGGGCACATGAGAAATGGTATGAGAATGCAAGGTATAAACTATGAACTCCTTTAGGACCTTGACCAGTGCATATGCCTTCTTTTCCATGATATCATACTTCAATAGGGGCATCCCTCAATGTCCTTCTATAGTATTTTATAGTCTTCACAAAACTTTGTTCATCCTTCTGTAGTAAATCACCAACAATGGTGTGCTCTGAGGAAAAAGAGAACAATATAAATTCTTTTTCAAAGTTAGGACTAGTCATTATTGCGGCCTTGGTCAATGCCACTTTAATGTCTTCAAAGGATTTTCTGTCTTATGGGGTCCACTTTATCTCATTTCCTTTCTTGAGAATTTTAGTGATGTACTTTATGATTTCAACCAGGTTGGGGATGAATCTTCTCAGAAAATTCACTTTCCCCAGGAAAGATTGCACTTTGTTTTTTCTTTTGGGTGTGGCAATTTTTAAGATCCCCTCAAATCTGTTGGAATCTATCTTTATCCCCTTCTTTGAAATAATGTGTCCCAATATCTTCCCTTATTCCATGCCAAAATTCGACTTCTTTGGGTTCAATGAAATGCCAAAAATTCTGCACTTCTGAAAATCCCTTGTTAAATGCTTGAGATGTTCTTCATAAGAAACTGAATACACAGTGATATCATCTAAGTAAATAACAATGAATTTGTCTTTCTCATAAAAAAAATCTGTCTCCATAGCTCTTTGAAATGTTTCCCCTGCATTCATAAGCCCAAAAGGCATCTTGGCATACATGAATGTACCCCATGGTGTTGTGAATGTTGTATTTTCCTAATCATTAGGGTGCACCATGATATAATTGTACCCAGAGAAACCATCCAACATCGACATTTTCTGAGAACCTACCACTTTCTGTAGAATGTGATCCATCTTAGGAAATGCGTAGTTATCCTTGAGAGACACCATGTTTTTATTTCTGAAGTCCACACACAATCTGATCTCCCCACTCTCTTTCTGACAAGCACCAGATTTTCTACCCATTTGGAAAACCTCAAATATACTATGATATTGGCTTCAAACAACTTCTTTATCTCTTTCTCAATCAAGGGTAGCAGCAAAGGATTTATTCTTCTTAATTTATGTTTGAAAGGTTTATGATCTTCTTTGATTGGGATCGCATGTTGAATTACCTTGGTGTCATAAACTTTCAAATCTTCATAAATCCAGGAAAAAACATCAGGGAACTCTTTCATTAAATTGATATATCTTTGCTTTACTTCTAGGATGAGTGTTTTGGACAACTTAATGATCTTGGGATCTTCCTAAGTCCCAATGTTGCAATCTTCAACATCCTCTTCATTTATTGTAATTTTTGGACTCCTAACCACATCATTGTTATCCAAAAATTTCTCCAATGGGACCAGGCCTTTGGGAATGATGTTACTTTTCAACTGCACTATATCTCTACCAAGAACCTAATTTTCGAAGTAACCATCCTTTGTGAAAACAGTTTCATATACCTCTTCATCACAATATTCTTCATCAATATTCAAATTCTCAAAGCCATCTTCCATTTTGAGGAAACTTTCTATTTGTTTATTATATTCAAAAACATATCAATACTTAATATTATCAAGCATTGTTGGTCTGTCCTTGATCTCAACTTCATACGCCCTTCTAGGAAAAATTGGAATTTTCAAAACTGAAGATGAAGTAGCAAGAGCATCAACAACCTGATTCTGACCCCTTGGAATCGTTGAGAGGCTATATTCTGAAAATTCTTCAAGCAGGTCAAGCACTGTATTCATGTATGTTCTTAATATGGGGTTCTTGGCTTGATATATTCCCTTTACCTTATTTATGATCAACTCAGAATCCCCATAAACAACTATCCTCTTAGCACTCATTTCTTTTAAGGATTTCAATCCTAACACCAATGCCTCATATTCATCCATGTTGTTTGTGCAATCAAAATAAATCTTATAAGGGAACAATTTTGTAGCCAATATGGGGGGGTTAATCCACACACCAGCTCCTTCCCCCTCTCTATTGATAGCTCCATTGAATCTCATGCTCCACATCTCATTTTCTTCATTGTCCTATTGCTATGAAAAAATCTCAATCTGCTGATTAGATTTGTCTTTGACATCCATATCAATCTCTGGCCCTTTCTCTTCAAAAAACAAATCATTGAAGAAAATGGAAGAACCCAACTAAGTCTCCACGGAGTAGATGGGATGGTTATTCGGTTGGGCCTTGTTACTGACCATGTATTTGATAAAATCCTCTTTGTACAATCTCTTATACTGACTAAAGACAATGATGGTGGTGTATGACATATCCATCTGAAGAGTTCCTTTTAACTTTGCATCCCATGACCTAGATAAAAATATGCCAAACTTGGGAGGGATATCAACAACCACTACATCCATGACCATATTATTTCCTGGAATTTGAGACAAAGACACCACCAGATCTTTAATTAGGCCCAGACACTTCACCTTCCTAGAATCAAAGGAGAAAAGATCTTTGTAAGGTCATGTGATGTCAAGGCCCAATTGGTCCATGACCACCTTGGGCATCAGGTTATGGGATGCTCTTGAATCCAACATGGCATTGTGTAGATTCATTTCATGGATCTTCAGGCTAACATAGAAAGGTGGGACCTCTTCAACATCACTATTTTCCTCTACACATGGGTCAAATAAGATGGCAATATGATCATCTTGTATGTTCGAAGTGTCAGAAGTTTGTTCCATCTTGAGCATCTTGATGATCTGATTTCTATATTCATTGTTCTTGATCAATTCATTGATTGGTACAAAAATTTTAATCTTTGCCATCTCACTCTAAAAATTAAAGGAGGATGAGGTTTTCTCTACCTCTTTGGTGACTATCTCCTTTCTTGTTTCAGGTACCTTTTTCTAGGATTCTTCCTTCCTTTCCTTTGTCCACAACATCTTTTGCAGCAGGTATTTTATTCTGAGCTTCTTTGGTAGGATTTCTCTTTGGAGGGTTTGCAAACACTTTCTAGTTTCAAATATTATATTGTCTCTGGAATTGCATGATGGCATTCTGCAACTCTGTTTGGTAATATTCTCTTTCTAGTGACAACCTTTCATCATTTTCCTGCATGAATATTTCATTAGCATCCATGAACTCATCATGTTCCTCTTCAAAAATACCTATGTCTCATCACCATCACATCAATGTGTTAGGGTCGTATAATTATAGGAGATCTAATGATTCAGATATCATTTGTGGATCTCATGATGAAGCTCTTGGTTTGTTGGTCTCTCAGTTGTTTCCATTTCCCCTCCATTCATTTTCACCTGATCCTTCATCACCCTACTACATCCTTCATCCACCTCTGCGCCAATCACTCCCTCATCCATTTGTCCCATTGGCTACATCTCGCCCACCACCCATCCATGAATAAAACAAACATAGGATAAACAAAAATCAATAGGTTAATAATGTTAATAATTAAATTTAGTATAGTTAGATTTATGTTAGACTTGTTAATAATAACTTAATCATTAATTAATTAATTAATTATTAATAACTAAGTTAGTTTGGGTAAAGTTAATACTTAATTTAGTTTATTAAGTTAAAACATTAACTAAGAAATTAAAATGTTAAACATATAAATTAAAAAACACAAAACATAAATATAATAAAACAAATAACTAAACTATATACTTAAAACATAAATTAAAAAATAAAACATTTAACAATTCTAAAAAACAAAATATTAAAATAAAAC
>ML802062.1:177815-196659 GCA_009831015.1 Picea engelmannii
TTTGACCTCCTCCACTCCATACCACTTACTTCTTACCACCCTTCCAAATTACTACCATACCACTCCTGCATCATGACGTCAGCCTCCATTATCTTGCCATCTCACCCGTCCATGAATGATCAGACTTAGGATGAACAAAAATAACAATAAAGTTGATTGATAGGTTAGATTAATTAATAAAGAACTAGTTAATAATTAATTAATTATTAATTTATTAATTATTAATTAAGTTAAAAATCTAATTTAGTAACTAGTTAGTATTTAGGTTAATAAACACAAATTAATAAAATAAAATAACAAAAAGTAATAAAACAATTATAATAAACATATTATAATAAATAATATAATATAAAAAAATAATAAAAAAACATTCAAATAACATAATATAAAAAAAAACATAAACAAAATAATAAAATATATAAATAAAACATATAATATATAAAATAAAAAAAACATATATAAAAATCATAAAACAAACAAAAAACAAACATAAAAAATGTAACACATAAAAACATAACAAATATTAAAAAAAAATACAACAAAATTAAAAAAAAAATATAAAATGAAACTACTCTAAGTCTACCTCCACTCCTGCTCACGTCACACTCCACTCACCTCAACGCACACCCAAAACTACCACTCACATTTTACACCTCATGCCCCTCCATCATATCCCATCAAATTAATCAAACGGCTTTAAAAAATTCCGGACCCCCCCTCACCTTACGGACTTTAACGAGAGGGGGGAGGGGGGGGGGGTCCGGAATAATGGTTTTTTAAAACCACTCCCCCTCCATGTGGCATGATCCTATTCCTGCGGACCCCCACCCAAAAAAACTGCTTACCACCTCAGGGGGGTCCGAAATACTGCTTTTCACGAAAAAAACCACTTTTCCATATTTTAGTCATTTTTTTCCTGTTTCACCATGTCTTCGTCTGAGGCCGATTCTGGGCAAACGAAGACAGATTTTAAAAATCTGAGAGAATTTTTGCTCAGCACAAGCTGAAGAACAAAAACCTCTCTCAGTTTTTGCAACGGCACTACGATCAGGGAGAATTGAATCCATCTTCGAGGCCCATTTTTCCAGATTCTCAATTTTCTGTTACAGTCCCGATCTTCCAGGAGTTGTTACGGCCAGCTGGGGATGAATTTGGCGAAACCGAAGGACATTTTTTTCTAGAACATGCCCATCTACAATAACCTCCTTCAATTTTTTCCCAGGTGTCATCGTTCAAGAGAAAAACACGTCTGTTCGGACCCCTTTTTCACAGAAAACCAGTCCGTCTTTCATGGCAGACAGCTCCAAATTTTATGGGAGTGGTGACTATTTTTGGTCGAGGCGGTTAAACCGACTTCCGAAACTTATTGGGATGGTCTATCCTATTTATTCAGAGGATTTTAATGTAAAAGGGTTCGACCTGTGAGGTTCCTTTCTGGACTGTGGGCTGTGCTTGGCCAGAAAACTTCTTTCTGTAATTTTAAATGATCAATCAGTGATGGACATGTTATTTTTGCTACAGGATTCTTGTATGGATGTATTGGTGGTGTTTTTTCTCTGTTAAAGTATTTTCCTATCCTCTTTCCACTTGTTTTTCAATTCTTATTGTCAGAAGAAAGTACACAGAGCAGAATTTATTGACAAATACTATGCATCTATCCTTTTGATAATCTTTATGTTATTCATCTAAAAAGCTCAGTTAAGGAATTCTTAGTTGCTCCTTTGCCTGGCTTTTTCCTCCCCTATTTCTTCCTCAAATTGACATCATCAAAACTTATTTCGATCCAATATTTCCGCTACCTTTCCCTATGTAAGATCTTTGTCCAGATCTGAGAATGAAACACATGTTAAAGCGCAGACCCCATTTGCCCAATGGCCCTCCTTGTTGTCCCAAAACAACCATTTAAAAACCCCAAGCCCACACTTGCATAACTAGCCTAATACCTATTAAAAAAAATCTATATCAGACAGAGAGATCCCTCTCTGAGTCCTGGAGGGCTAGATCCAAGATTCGAAGTGGTTTTGATGTTGCCTCTGTGACTACCTCCATAGCCTTGGGCAAATTACAGAGTGCTAATAGAATGGTGACCATACTGGGGAATTTCCCCAGTAGTACACTTCAAAGCTCCAGATCTTATCACTAATGGTGGACAGTGACCAGACACAAGAAGGCTGAGATCATTCACCTGGTGACTCCAATCAACTACAGATAGTGCCAACTCAAAGACTCCACTGGAGGAAGAACCTAAAGCATGGCCAAGCAGCCTAGAAAGACCAAGTACTCAAGCTCAAATTGCATTCAAGACATCTTTGGTTTTATCTGCAATTATGTCTTGTCTTTTTCTAAGCCTGATCAAAAGTATATTGTTGAAGATTACTTTGACAATCAGTCAATTGATGAATCTCAATAGATCATATCCCCAATTGTAGATTATATACATGCGCATACACCTGTGCACATCCCAGATGCACATGTAGAAACCCTAGTGAGACATAAGCCTCCTGCTTTATATCCTACTCTTTCTAAACCTCTGGATGGTTGTAAGCCTCTTTCTTCATCTCTTGTGCTTGCAAAATTCCTAGAACGATACCAACCTCTATATTTTCCTCCCATTCTCCATGACCTCCCTGTCAATTACATCAATAATCTGCCTAGGTTTGATGGAGAAAATGGGAAGATCACTGCTGAAAAGCATATTAAAAACCTTGAGGATTTCCTTGACCTTTATGAGGTTGAAGAAGATGATGTCTGTATTAGGATGTTTGCCCTTTCTTTGCAAGGTAAAGTTAAAAATTGGTTTAGAAATCTCCCAACTGCAAGCATCAGAAATTTTCATCAGTTCATGCAAGTGTTCTTAGACAGGTGGGTGATCATGGGAAATGTTTTCCTCATCCTAGAAGAGTATGACCACTTGAAAATAAAGCCACGGGAGACAATACAATAGTTCTCAACCAGATTCAATGATGTGTATCATTCCATACCTGTGGATGTAATGCCGCCTCCTAGTTTGGCTAAATTGCATTTCCCAGAAGCTTTTGATCTCGAAATGGCATTCCAATTAAGAGAAAGGAACACTGCAAGCCTTGAAGAAATGCAGAACATTGCAGTTGATGTGGAGACCAACTTGTTGATCAAGAGGTCAAAGTTAAAGGATAAAGAAATGGAGCAACTGAAGTCATCAGAAGCTAAACTGGAGATTTTGGCCAGTGCCATGGAAGAGATGATGCAGAGGATCAATAGGAAAGAGGAGCTTGTTGTCCAAAGACATCATGTTCCATTGATTTCAGAGAAAGACACAGTCAGAGTTCCCAAACATTTTTCTGCTCATCCTAGGTACCATGGTTTGAATAATGATTCTTTCATGTATTCAATTCACAACACAGTCAAAGATGAAGCTCCATCTCAACTTGCAAAGGAACAACCTGCTGACATGATATGCATGTTCAATGGCATTTCATCCGTGGATGATTTACCCAAGTGTGACCAGTATGATGATGACCATGAAGCTGAAACAAAGGTTGTCTGTTTAAAGAAACCAGCAGCATGTCATTGGCAGGAAGAAGATGATTTACGGTTCAGATATGACAATCAACCCTTACACAACAGTCATGACAACGATAAGGAATGTGCAGAAAATGTCAGAGTAAGTGAGCACACTTTGCCCCTATGTTTCTCATCTTTTCATTTTCTGAAAAGAAACTCTAGGCCAGTTGTAAATAGTGAAGACAAAAATTCCTCTGATCAATCAGTTGATGATGTCATTAAGGATATGGAGGTTGTTCTAAACCCAAAATTGCAGCACTTTACCTACTCTGATTTTCAAATTCCAAATGAAAGATTAAAGCCTGAGGAAAATTCTGAGTTAATTCAAAACAGCTCTGTACCATTATGCTTTGATTCATTTCAGTTTTTGAAAAAGAATCTTGAGTATGTGCTAAAGGATAAATACACAGAAAATCAAGAAGTTGCAGTGGAACCAATGCAACAGTCAGTTCATTCTTTTCAGGATCCAATAGTTGATCGGTTGGATGGCCGGTGGGGTCAAAATCATTCCCCATCATCCAGCTATGGGATAAAATGATGCTATGATATGGATATGTTAAGACAATCATCTACAGGGGTGTGTTCAGTAGAGGCATCATTTCACAAACCATCAGAGCATCCACAGTCATATAAGGAAGTGTTGAAAGACACAGAATGCATAGGCGAAAAATCGAGTCTTGATGCTGAGTTGTTTGAAGTTGAAAATCAAAAGATGGGCCAAACCTATATTGATCCTGTAAATACATATATGGAGAAATTTTTTAATATAGGATATTTTTCCATTGCCAGTGTTTTTCCTATTGTTCAGGTTTATCAAAACTTATGTAAGGGAAAGCAGGTTGGAAATTACTCTCAAGCACGAGTAATAGACTTATTTCTGAGTTTCATCACAGACAGTGAAAGAACAGAGCCACTAAATCAACTGTTGGATTGGCTCCATTGGCATTTTTCCATTACCTAGCTGAGCAATGATTGCAGTAGGGTAGGTAGGAAAAAATGAATAAGCTCAACATTCCGAGCATCTCTTTTTAAGCAGTGTTTATTTTCATTTGGTTTCAGTTGCAAGATCAAAACAGGTACAAGTTGCAGAATAAAATTTTGGGATCAACCCAATGGATACAACACCGGTCTACAGGGTTCAGAGTTCAATGGTTCTTGACACCTCCTGAAAGAAGCTACTATCCCCAGGTGGAGCCACTGTTATAACCCTATAATTCATAGGATCATCTGTTGACTGGAAATTTTTCACTCTGGGTGCATAGGTTTGCAAATAATATTTCATCTCTGCAAATTATTTTCAAGGGAAGCAATGCACCAAACCCTCAAAAGTCATTAAGCCTAAGTTTTGCCTCATAAAATGCATTCGCGCCTGGAGAATAAAGAACATGCTTAGATTGACGGTCGATCTAGTGGCGCGTAAATCAACGGTTGAGATTAAATTCCGGACTCCCCTGACCATTCTGCCTTTAACGGTGGGGGGGGTCCGGAATGAAGCGGTTTTCCCGGTGGGCCCTGTCCCAACATGTCACCCATTCGTCGCATTTGACCTCCTCTGCTCCATACCACTTACTACTTACCACCCTTCCAACTTACTACCATACCGCTCCTGCATCATGACGTCAACCTCCATTATCCCGCCATCTCACCCATCCATGAATGATCAGACTTAGGATGAACAAAAATAACAATAAAGTTGATTGATAGGTTAGATTAATTAATAAAGAACTAGTTAATAATTAATTAATTATTAATTAAATTAAAAATCTAAGTTATTAACTAGTTAGTATTTAGGTTAATAAACACAAATTAATAAAATAAAATAACAAAAAGTAATAAAACAATTATAATAAATAATATAATATAAAAAATATAAAAAAAAACATTCAAATAACATAATATAAAACAAAACATAAACAAAATAATAAAATATATAAATTAAACATATATAAAAATCATAAAACAAACAAAAAACAAACATAAAAAACGTAACACATAAAAACATAACAAATATTAAAAAAAAATACAACAAAATTAAAAAAATAAAAATAAAATGAAACTACCCTAAGTCTACCTCCACTCCTGCTCATGTCACACTCCACTCACCTCAACGCACACCCAAAACTCCCGCTCACATTTTACACCTCACGCCCCTCCATCATATCGCATCAAATTACTCAAACGGCTTAAAAAAATTCCGGACCCCCCCTCACCTTACGGACTTTAACGAGAGGGGGGGGGGGTCTGGAATAATGGTATTTTAAAACCACTCCCCCTCCACATGGCAAGATCCTATTCCTTCGGACCCCCCCCCCTCCAAAATCGCTTACCACCTCAGGGGGGGTCCGGAATACCGTTTTTCACGAAAAAAACCACTTTTCCATATTTTAGTCATTTTTTACCTGTTTCACCATGTCTTCGTCTGAGGCCGATTCTGGGAAAACGAAGACGGATTTTAAAAATCCAAGAGATTTTTTTCTCAGCACGGGTTGAAGAACAAAAACCTCTCTCATTTTTTTCAACGACGCTACGATCAGGGAGAATCGAAGCCATCTTCGAGGCCCATTTTTCCAGATTCTCAATTTTCCGTTACAGTCCCAATCTTGCAGGCGATGTTACGGCCTGCTGGGGATGAATTTGGAAAAACCAAAGGAGGTTTTTGTCCAGCACATGCCCATATACAATAACCTCCTTCCGTTTTCACCCAGGTGTCATATTTCAAGAGAAAAACATGTCTGTTCGGACCCCTTTTTCGCAGAAAACCAGTCCGTCTTTCATGGCAGACAACTCCAAATTTTATGGGAGTGGTGGCTATTTTTGGCTGAGGTGGTTAAACCGAATTTCGAAACTTATTGGGATGGTCTATCCTATTTATTCATAGGATTTTAATGTAAAAGGGTTTGACCTGTGAGGTTCCTTGCTGGACTGTGGGCTGTGCTTGGCCAGAAAACTTCTTTCTGTAATTTTAAATGATCAATCAGTGATGGACATGTTATTTTTGCTACAGGATTCTTGTGTGGATGTATTGGTGGAATTTTTTCTCTGTTAAAGTATTTTCCTATCCTCTTTCCACTTTTTTTTCAATTCTTATTGTCAGAAGAAAGTACACAGAGCAGAATTTATTGGCAAATACTCTGCATCTGTCCTTTTGATAATCTTTATGTTATTCATCTAAAAAACTCAGTTAAGGAATTCTTAGCTGCTCCTTTGTATGGATTTTTCCTCCCCTATTTCTTCCTCAAATCGACATCATCAAAACTTATTTCGATCCAATATTTCCACTACCTTGCCCTGTGTAAGATATTTGTCCAGATTTGATAATGAAACACATGTTAAAGCGCAGACCCCATTTGCCCAATGGCCCTCCTTGCTGTCCCAAAACAACCATTTAAAAACCCCAACCCCACACTTTCATAACTAGCCTAATACCTATTAAAACAAAGCTATATCAGACAAAGAGATCCCTCTCCAAGTCTTGGAGGGATAGATCCAATACTCGAAGTGGTTTTGATGTTGCCTCTGTGACTGCCTCCGCAACCTTGGGAAAATTACAGAGTGCTAACACCCAACACACCAGGGAACAATTCTTAGCAAAACTTTCACCTGTAGAATATGCTCATAGGATGTTGGCATAGGGGCCGACCCATGGTTCAACGCTACAATAGTGCACCAACAAACCCTAACTACCAGCCCTTTTGGAAACACCTTCAAAGCAGATGAAGTCTCATCTGAGGTAGAGGCAGGGGTGGTTGCAGGACTCAAGTGTCTGCAACCTTAGCTGGGACACAGATATGTGATTGTAATACTTAACAGAGCACTTAGCACTGACAATTCATCAATATTTAACCATTATTCTACTGCACAGATAAAACATAGCATCACATCAGTGACTTAGATATGATGTATCTAAGAACTTACCATAAAGAGGTAGATTAAATCTAGTAGATTCAAGGACTAAGCACATTCACATACATCAGATCTACATCCATATACATCATTAGCACAAAGAATAATCAGATTTATCTATCTATATCAAAGCACTTTATCAAGTAAAGACATAAACATATCAATATATCACACAAATAAGGACAACACAACATTTATGTGGTTCACCCCCACCCCGGGGCTATGTTCACCAACTCTTCTTCTTTATCAACTTCTTCAATAGGCTACATGCACAGAGCCTCAAAGCCTTACTCTACATAGGACAGGAGATCTACGCAGCTCTCTAGATCCTCCTTCTCTGAGTGGATCTAAGTACACAGCCTTCCACAACCTCTTACAATGACTTTCACTTAGCTTTGCAAGTCTCACATAGTATTCACAGAGCACTTACAACCTTGATCACACAGATCCAAGCACTTATCTATTCCTATCACTTCTCTCATTACATCGCCTAGTCTTCTATATATACTTTACAAAATAGGCATAAACATGGTTAAACCCATGGACCGACATCCCATACCCATTACATAATCCAAAATCTCAAAAAGGACCCAAAAAGGGTTTGATATCCCGTGATCTCTACTTCATCTTGCGCTCCTCCTTCGACAAGCTGTTGAAGTCCCAAAATAGGTCAAACTTGACCAAAGATCTCTCAAAACTTGGTCAAGGGCCAACAAGCCCCCAACACTCACCTGTGACTCATCCCGAGTCACTCTGATCTGGGTAGTTCTACTTTGAAAGCCTCGAGCTTGGCTTGAGCTACTTTGACTTGTTGTTGTTCCATAGCCTCTTGTGCAGTGAACTCTTGGATGAATACCTCATTCAAAGTTCCCTCCAGGTGTTGTTCAGCTGCAATAACAACCTGCTCCAGTTCTTCTCCTTGGCCTTCTACCTATGTGAACAATTGGTAGGCCTTATCTTATACAAGTTGGAGTCTTTGAGTTACTTCCATAACTCTGCTATGGATTGTGTGGATCTTTTGTTGGGCGGTGCGTTGCTCTTGGGAGCACTTCATTCTATCCACAACTGTCAAAGGATTCAGCTGCACCTATGTTATTTCAGCTTGATACTTCACCTCTTGGAGTTGCGACTCCAATTCCTTTAGTTCTGGATTCTCTATGAGTTGCTCGTAGGTTTGGGCATTGTGATTAGTAAGTTTCTTACATTCCATAGTAAGGGATTTTATTCTCACAACTGCGCTTCGAGCAGTTGCTGCTCTTTGGTCCCTTACATCCTATGGGGTCTTGGGCACTGCATAGAGCTCTAAGTATTCTATGCATTGTTGTAACTGTTGGATAGCTTCTGCGAGCTGTTCCACTTGCTGCGTGACTCGATCTTATGACTTTATTTCGATGACTGTCATAGAGCAAAGTGCTCTGCTGACCACTTCTTTTACTTCAAGTTGCTCTGCGAGCAACTATTCTTTTCCTTGTTGCATATGTTCTTTTTCTTCATCAAACCTCGCTTGGAGATCAATCTTTTCCCATTCTGCAGCTCAACATTGTTTGACAAGTACTCCTTCTACCTGTGTCAAAGCCTGGGTGGCTTGGTCAGTTTTTCCTGTGCTCGTCGAAGGTGAGCTTCGACAATATCAGCTAGTCAATGGAGTTGGGTTGGCACATCTCCCAACTCTGGTTCTCCCAGCATAGTGGAGACTGTGCGGTTGGAATAAAGGGCCTGTTGTACCCCTCATAGTTCAAATTCGATCCTATCATACATTTCTTCTTGCTTGGCTGTTTATTTCTCTATTATTTCTAGCGAGGCATCATTTAGGGCTGCAATGATGAAATCAAAATCGTCAAAGGTGAGGACGGTTGACATCTTGGTCATGGTATCTTTCGAATTCTTCCAGGAAGAATGTTTCAGGGGTGAAACCTTCTTCTTATTCAAGTGATACTCCTTATCTCTGGGAGACGTTACTTCATTGGGCCTCTATTCAGCTTCGACTTTGTCACCACCCCTTTAGTCAGGTGACATAGAAGCATTCTTCATTGAGGTGCTGCTTAAGTTTTGGACCTCCTCAGTCTTCTTCTACCTGTTGGTTCTGGGTGTATTTTGTTCCTAATGGGTGTCCTTCAGGCTACATTATCAGATATCTCTGTGAGGTTGGTGGGGACAAGGAGGTCAACAGACCACTCCTTAGTGATTTCCTCCAGGTCTTCTTCTGTAAGCTTATAGTATGTCTAGAGTTGCTCTTTATGTTCATCTTCCCACGTTGTAATATAAGTGAAGTGTCGATATGCATTGAACTTCATCAGTGGTCGAAACCTTTGTAATCTATTTGGAGTCATACAAGGCTCGGATTCGATGGTGTGCTTCAGCTGAAGGTAGTATGTATGAAACACAACATTCGACTGCCACTGTTTGTTCATATCCGTTGAATACCATAGGGTAGTGAACTTCACGGCAAGTGGATCAAACAGATCTATGTCTGGGAAGGTTTATCCTTATAGCATCTCCCAGGAAAAAAATACAATGAGGTCCAGGAGCCAGCTAAAATGGAATTCATAACCCTGGTCCTTGGCTTCTTGGCAATCAAGTTCCAATTGTTTAACTAGGTACTTCACCTAGTTCATTTGTAGGCCTTCCACTCACTTCCCTACGAGGTCAACAACAAAGCTGGTGACCTGCATAGGTCATTTCTTTATTAATAACTTCCCAGCTATCAGTTGACATGCGAGTCACACTACACCACTCTGAATGGAAGCTACCTTGCAGCCTCTTGTTCCCTTCTCAACATCACCATAGGTGTCCTTTATCTTCTGTGCAAGTGCACAATCTGTGGCTTTTCTTGGATAAAATTCCTGTGGGTCAGGTCCTTGCATACTTAGGCCTGTGATCCTGTGGATCAATGTCGGGTCAAATGTAATGTGGTGGTCGAGCCATAAGTAGTCGCCAAGGTAACACGACAGTAGCATCTTGACACAAGCATTGACTTCCTGGTGTCTTCCGAAGTGTGGGATTTTCATGACATTCAAGAAGGTGGACTGTGAGAGGTTCACTGTCCACGACTGGGGGCTGATCTTCGAATTCTTTCCTTTAGTTATAGTCAAGTACTTGTATGGGGTGAGCATCCCATAGATCTTGCAATCTCCAAGGTTGAAGTCGCTAAACTTTAGTGTTGTGATCTTGTCCTAGTCTATTCGAACTGCACGTATCCCCTTCGGGAGGTACGCAGTAATTATGGTGTACTCAAAATCACGTGGTACACTATCGTGGTTCACCACGCCATCCAGAGGTGGGATGTAATTAGGAAGTATGGTTGGAATCATTTTTGCATTCGCCAGGTCATCTTTATGCTTGTTTCTCTTTTCTGTTGCTGGTCATGATGGTCCTGCTCCATGAGTAGTCGACGAAGAAGCTTGCACTGTTCTCGTCGATGAAGCTTGTAAACCTATAGACATTGACATGACTCTTTCAGTCATGAGGTCAATCATAAATTCTTCAACAACTTTCTCTGTAGTGCTAAACTCGTCCGACATATGTGCTTGGGATTGAAAATCTCGGGTTCAAGGAGTAACTTAGACATGACAATACGATAGAGGGCAATAGCGCAATGAGCATTCTGTAAAATCAGCAAGTCTGTGGGCTTAGATTCATGGTTAGCAAAAGTGTACTTGGGGCATGGCACGATGGGATAAATAGATAACTTGGCAACAGATCTCTTGCAACGGGCGACAATGGGAAATAAGCCTTCATTAACTCTGTTATGTCCATTACAACGCGGTCCAACGGTCTAGTGGCAAACCATAATTGTCTTCCAACCCATTCGTAGGGTCAGATGAATGGTTATATTAGTCCCAACAACTATATTTCTTCACCATGGTGAAGTGCCATGTGACGTTGTTCTTTTATCCCGACGAAGTTCCAATTTTGCAAATTTTTCGACTGTGAGGTTCTTTATGGAACCTTCTGTAACTTGTCGATCTTATCTCTCTTCTTACTTAGATTTCTATCCTTATTTTCTATGAGATTCATCTCGATGTGACTTTTTCCATTCTGATTCTTATCTTCTTGTGGCATAGTTACTTCGCGTTGTTGAGATTATTTCCTAATATTCGAGGGTGATGCTTCTTATTTATCTGGAATATGTACTTCAATCGTTTGTGGGTGTTCTAGTGTTCTTACAACTTCGACATCCAAGTCTCTGTTGTTAAATAGCTTCGATCTATTCTTATGTTCTTTAATCAAGTGTGTGATCCTTCTAGTCATAAAATCTTTTAACTCTTGCTTCTTCTTCTCTAAAATTTCTTCTTCTTCTTTCCTTCTGGCCTGATCTTTTTCAATCCAAGGTTTTCCTAGTAACATGGTAAATGGGGTGTTATTCTCAATAAATCTAATAATCTCAAAATCTTCCTCTGTTGAAGTTCCATTGGCATTCATAGATATCTTGGTGATATTTCCACATAGGTTTACCAATTTTTCTCTAAATAGCCCTATTCCTCCCAATGAAGGAGTCATAACAGGATTCCCTAAAATTTCCCAAGTTCTTTCTGTCATGATATTTTCTTGTGTTTTCTCATCTAGAACACACTCAATGTTGAAGTCTCCTATTCTTGCTTCAATGAATGATTTTTCTTTGAATATCTCTAATAAACTGACATGTCAGTGGTCATTCAAGGTTTCTCTTATCTGTAGCAATACTTTCTCTGATTCTTTCTAGGGTTCTGCCATTTTTGTATCTTCCTTAGGGTTTTCTTGTCTCATGTTCATTCCTTCAAGCTTAGAAATCATTATAGGGAAATCCAATACTTCATTGTCCATAGCTTTACAGTAGAGACAACTAGGTCTTCTCCTAGGGCATTCCTTATCAAGATGTCCTGGTTTTCTGCAACTGTAACAGAGGGTTAATCATCTCTTTCTTTTAAATGATCCCCAGCTCTTTCGGTACTGCGCACTAGGATCATAGTAGCTAACCTACAAACAATTCTTTCTAGGATCCTGCATCGACTTGTTAGTCCAAATATTCTTTCTATGCATAGGTGTAACATATCTTTCACTATTCTTATAAAATCGATGCATATCAAACCTTCTTTCATCTATTAGGGCCCTAGTTTTCAAGCTAGGACAAAATCTATCAACCCTACCTAGATCCATACTTTTGAAACAAAAATTTCTACTTATCTTACTTCTACAAAGCACAAAGCCTTCAGATCTATAACTTTTCACTATTCTTACCTTTATCAGAGCACAGATCTTGCAGATATTACCTTTTTAAGAAAAAAATATTACTTTTACCTTTCTCAAAGCACAAAGAATTCATATCTTACCTCTTTTTTTCATATTTGACCTCTTTTCTTTAGATCTGGCCTCTTTTCTTTAGATCTGACCTCTTTTCTTTAGCACAAATCTTTATAAATCAAGTAGAATATTGTGCACTAAAGTGACAGATCTATGCACAGAGCTTCCACAGTTTTAGTTTGGGTTTTTGCACAAAGCTTCTTCTTCCTTAGTTCCCAACAATCACAATTTCACATCCCAACAAGGGAACCATTTGTTGGCATAGGGGCAGACCCAGGGTTCAACACTACAACAATGCACCAACAAACCCTAACTACCATCCTTTTCGGCAACACCTACGAAGCAGATGAAGTCTCACTCGAGGTAGAGGTAGGGGTGGTTGCAGGACTCAGGTGTCTGCAACCTTAGCCGGGACAAAAATCTGTGATTGTAATACTTAACCTAGCACTTAGCACCGACAATTCATCAATATTTAACCACTATTCTACTGCATAGATAAAATAGAGCATCGCATCATTCACTCAAATCTGATGTATCTAAGCACTTATCATAAAGAGGTAGATTAAATCTAGCAGGTTTAAGCACTAAGCACATTCACATAGGTTAGATCTACATCCATATACATCATTAACACAAAGAATAATCAGATCTATCTATCTATATCAAAGAAATTTAGAAAGTAAATACATAAACATATCAAGACAACACACAAAGCAGGACAACACAACATTTACGTGGTTCACCCCCACCCTGGGGCTACGTCCACCAACTCTTCTTCTTTATTATCTTTTTCAATAGGGTACATGCACGGACCCTCAAAACCTTACTCCGCATAGGACAAGATATCTGCGCAGCTCGCTAAATCCTCCATCCCTGAGTAGATCTAAGTACACATCCTTCCACATCCTCTTACAATGACTTGCACTTAGCTCTACAAGTCTCACACATTATGCACAGAGCACTTACAACCTTGATCACACAGATCCAACTTTATCACTTAGCTATTCCTATCACTTCTCTCATTGCATCGCCTAGTCTTCTATATATACTTTACAAAATAGGCCTAAACATGGGTAAACCCATGGGTCGATATCCCACACCCATTACACAATCCCAAATCCCAAAAAGGACCCAAAAAGGGGATGAGATTCTGTTACAAGGGAAAAACTCTCCATGGGAAAAGTTGATTGCTTTCTCCTTCTTTTCCATAGTTTGAAATTGTTCTCTTATATCCTCCAGAATGCAAATGAAGGGTTGAGTTGGAAAATTTCCATTATATGGAAGGCCAAGGATCAAAGATCTTTTTTCGTGACATGGAAACTCGACCTAATTTTATATTTTCTGGCACAAATCTCGATATATGTGACCTGTAATGGAGAAGTAAGAATATACGCATCTTGCATAGCAGTTAGGGAGTGTATATGTGGGAAAATGTACTTTTTTAGCTCTAGATTCATCAAAAAAGGGATGAAAAAGTTTTCATACGAAAATGGAAAAAGGCCCTCTGTGCAAGATAGAAATGGTGAGGCAAATCTTGCTATAACAGATGCCTCCTAATGTGTGATATCAGAGGAGTATCTGTGATGACCAAAATGCATTATAAATAACCCAGAAGTGGAGTGGTAGAGAACCAACTAGACGAACTCAATTGCTCATTACATTATGTACTGACTTTGCATACATGGCTGCCAAGAATACAATGCAGATCCATGTGAAAAATATACCAAACAAGTGTTCATGGCCATGAATAGGAAAATAGAAATGCGGTTATATGCCAAAAGTTGTCATAGTCACGAACAAGGCCTAGTGAAACCAGTCTCAAAAATAAATCTGAAGATATCTGTATACCATGTAGTACAATCTGATCTCCCATGATCACTGAAGTAAAAAAGGTAATGTTCCAATGAAATGGAAGCAACATCTCACGAAATCTGCATCCACATAGAGATGTCTTCAATTCTTCTACACTATCTGCCAATGGTGCAAGTCTACATCATGTGAATAAATGAGTTGAGGTCGAACACAATGAGACATCATTTGATTACTAGTCATTAAAGTATACCGTTAACAAACACGAGACAACCTACTGATAATGAAAGTAGGTATCAACGCACCGAGTACATACCTACAAATGTGAAAAAAGGAGTTGGTTTCGAACACTTGAGAGATCCATTGATCATGAGACATTGATGTATTCCCATCTATCAATGGCGAGAGAGCCTACCACTAATGACTACAAGCCTCAAGGTACTCATAAAACTCTAGGTCTCATATATAGAATAAATGAGCTGAAGTCAATGGAAGGAGACCCGCCGAAAGGAGAGCATTGAGGAATCTCTCATCAATCAACACGAGGAACAAAGAAGGAGCTTCATGATTTGGTGGAGATCGGACGAAGAACATGTTCATGAACCAACGACCCTGTGTGTTTTGTGCATGTGCCAAATGCAAGCGATACACGAAAAGGACCCTCTAAATAGAAGCCAATGATGAAAAACTGCTGACAAAGGTGAGGAAACCACCAATAAGGCTAATGGAATCCAAGACACTGCATGAACCCCAATGTGTGAATAGATGTCTTGTCGTCGAATAAAAGGGAAACCACCCAGTCAACGACTGATGATGAAATGTCGATTGATGGTTTCAAGGTGACCTACCAATGATGAAAGTAGGGCCAGGGTGCATGATAAGACCAAAGTATCATGTGATTCTGAGACAAACTGAGGGTATGTCCAAAATGCAAAGTCAATATTTCTGAGGAGTTTCCTACATAGGTTGATAGACATCCTTTGAACAAGAGCATGAGAAATATGGTGAACTCCGATAGCATGGAATCAATGATGTGACAATTGGATGCATGAGGCATCAATAACGTTCTCTATAGGGACTGGAAGAGTAACCATTCGGTAGAGAAAGCTCTGTAGTGATATCAGCTTCCTAAGGCTATGCTAAACCCAAAATTATTATGACACACTGACTCAATAACTTTGTTCTCTATTCAAAGGAGACACGACTACTGCCAATTACAATATACTATTCCCTTCTCGCCTGTCTTTTTCTTCTTCTTTTTTTTTTCATAACAAATGAATGCTATGATACAGAGGAGGGAATGAGTGTCGCATGTAAGAAAAACTAATTCCAACAGTAGAATGTATCTATGCTCAATGCAAGGAAATGCATGCAGGATATGGACACTCAAGGTGATGTTCCCTCTAGGGTATGGGGTGTCAAATTATGAAGGATAAAAACAAGACTCTACTTGGTTGAGGATGCAAACTGCTTAGTCAACGGTTTATAACACAAAGAGAGAACCAGATAAAGGCTCAATACAGAAAGCAAGGGCATGAGATGCAATCACAACTTAATGCCAAAAAATGTCCTTTTTTATATCTTTTAGTCTACTTGGTGTGAAAAAGGGGTAAACTTGTGCCAAATAGACATATTTTCAAATCCAATTTACGAGTGTGAAAAATACAAGTTCACTTGGCAATCTTTTCTATTTTTGATAGCGAGTTGGAAAAGAGATTAACTAGGACTTGTGATCTTTCAAATCCAATTTTAATGAGTGTGAAAGGGACAAATAAATTGGTGATATTTTTATTTTTTGGACGAGTCAGAAAAGAGATTAATTGAGACTCGTTATTGGGAGTCTAATCAACATGTAAAGGGGGAGGCCAAGGCTCTCGTCTCAGCCTTCTGTCGAAATTCAGTATCTTGCGGATAGTTGACAATAGCTTGGGAAAACCCAAGGCTTTCCAAGTCAAGGAGGAGAAGGTGCTAATGGAGGATATAGTCTCCATGATGGTTCAAATAATGTCTCTTAATGGAAAAGATATAGGTGGGGGAATGGGATATCCCATCATGTCATCCCAATCAAAAGGAACCTCGTCAAGACTTGGAGGGAGAGCATTCGGGGGAAGAATAAATCTCTCTCATTCAGAAGGGGGAGGGTGTGGAATGTTGGTGACATGGCTGAAAGGTGTGTCATTCTCTTCAGGGAGAGTAGGGTTGACTAGAGATTTCACTGGTGTGGCCACTTCTTCAATTATAGGTTGAAGAGGATCAATAGTAACGAGGGCAAGAGACACTTCACCCTTAACAAAGGGGGTGAGGTCGGGAGAAAATTTTGTTGGTGGAACCACTGAGATGATCAAGAGAGGAGTGGTGTGAAGAGAAACAATGGATGCCTCCAAATTTGAAGGGCTCTTGGGTGAGCCCCATGCTTCTAGTATCTCAGCAGTAATCAGACATAAACGAGTAAGGAGACTTCCTTCACAAGTCCTCCTAAAGAATTTAGGATTATGTCTGAGGCATCTACGCTTCTCGATGTAACTAGCAGGGGAAGGAGAGTCATCTCCTATATGATGAATAGAGGCAGGAGATGTGACATGGCTATGATTCGGGGAAAAAAGAACGGTGCCCCCGACATAATTGGTAGAGGTTGGGGGCAAGTTGTCGACGTAGTTCATAGAAGAAGTTGACCCATCTCCGACATAACTGGCAGAGGTTGGAGATGGAGCACCAGTATGACTGACAGTGACTGGGCTAGTGATTGATGGTGGCATTTGAGTCCACTATCCAAGGAAAGATGGATTCTGAAAAATTGCAAGCCAGGTAGGATCTTGGAGTACCTCTTTCCCTAGCCCAGAAAGGTGTTGGTTCACGCCAAAATGGTCTGATGAGGTTTGGATGGGCATCGTCACTGGGGTCTGTAGAGAGACCAAGGTTGGATAAGGATTATTTGAGTGAGGATATATGTTTCCCCCTTGTGAAGGAGTCCCATAAAGAGGGTAACCCGAACCGTAAAACTGGTTCTCTCCATATGAAAGACCTAGTGGTAATTGAGGACCTGTCATGGAAAAAGTGTTCGAAGGAACTGACATGGAAAACGAAAGATACATGGGTGGGGGGTAATAAGTGGGATATGAACCTATCTAAGTACTGGCTTCTGAAAGAGCATACCTAGTATTGGATCCATAGGGAGGAAGGTTCCAACCTCTCACGGGGGCATGACTCATATCAAATGAAGAAGTAGTCATCATATTCATGGTGCCCTGGGGTCCAATGCTAGGATTCATATATGTGGGCCAGGGAGAGGGTTGCACGGGTAAGGCATATCAACCAAAAAAATGGCTAGAGACCTAAGATGCAGATTGAGCTTTGTAGTTCTACATACCGTTTTGAAAAATGAATGGATTTTCCCCCATGAACGTCATGGGGGGGTAGCAGTAAATGAAGGAGCAAAAGGAACTACACTATCCATGATAACAAAGACCCAGTACAAAATCCTATGGTCAACTAATGATCAAAGAGCATACAAAAAATTCAAACGACCAATATGCATGCAAACGGGCTAAAGTGGTTGAGTGGCCTCCCTCATTAAAGAAGGTATGTCTCGTCCAAGAGGGACCTGAGACTCCCGGCTAAATTTTGGAGGTAATAGAATTAGTTATAAGGGCCCTTGTGGGCTTAAAAACCAGTCGGTAAGATCCCCCCAGAGAGGTAATCCTCCATAAAGGATGTGTGTTGTCCGACCCTTATCTGACTAAGGGTACAAGCAAAATAACCCCTACAAGTAACCTATGAGATACCTAAAACATAGTTACCAACTTAATGAGAATTGCGACCTCAAAACGAGAACTCTGGCCCAAAAAACCCACATTTTTGCATAAAACAACATGAAAATCAACCCCCAAATGAAAAAGTGGTGCTACCGGCATCACCATTTTTTCAAACAAGGTCAAATTACAACATTTTTCAAACCTAGCCTTCAAAACTCATACAGTAGCTCAAAAAAACCTTAAAATTAACACCTAAATAAAAAAGTTACGCTAACTAAAAAAAAAAAAAAAGGTCAAAGCGTTAAAATTATGGCTAATTACAACCTAATTGAAACCGTGGTTTTGACAATAGATCCCTATGCCAAAAAAAACCCTAAATTGGATACAAAATGATCACTTTAAAGTTTATTTATTAACTTTTTTTTTTTTAATTTATATTGAAAATAAATAAATAAAAATAAAAATAAAAATTGCAAATTTTTTTTTGTAATGAAGAAAAAAAACACATTTATAAAAATATTCAAAACCCAAATTAAACAAAAAAGAAAAACATTAAA
>ML802062.1:204419-235109 GCA_009831015.1 Picea engelmannii
GTAATCCAACAACAAGCAAGGGGAAGTGGTATACGTGATTGTTTAGGAGAACAGAGTGTATATAGGCCTCTTACAGTGAGACAGCAAGTCTATATACATGACTGTCAGGGAAAAAGGGGCATATATGCTTTAAAACAAGGCCATACAAGGGTAAAAGGATGAAAACTCAAACTCAGAGTGAACAGGATCTGTCAAGTAGTGATACAACAAGAAACACAAAGGAAAAAGAGCAATGTAAGAAGAAAAAGTACTTCAACCCTTAGAAGGAATATCTGTCCCTAGTGGAGTCGTCATTTCTATTACAAGGGAAAAACTCTCTATGGACAAGGTTAAACCACAAAAAACAGGTATGACTGCAGAAATCAACTCAATTCAAACATATGATATATAAACTAATGTGTAATATAAGAAAGATACCTACCTTGATCCAACGTTTGATGATGTTCCACCGTTGAGCACTTTGACCCAAAGCTTTATACCTACGAGAAGTTCTCAACAAATAAGCAAAGCAAGTATATAGTGATGATACGAAAGGGGTTATCACATCAGATAACATAATCCATTAATAAACATTACAAGCACGCCCATGGATAATAATCATATATTTGCAAGATACCAATAGGATGGGAAAGGAGTATTTCTATTAATAATTGATCAGCAGAAGTGTCAACATTACAGACTTTCGTGTCAGCACAGTTCGAAACCAAGAAACCAAGTTCCTTCCAACTGGGTCCCTGCCACTTCAATCCTCCACCATAGGAAAGCTCATGAGAAAGAGGTAAAGAGCTCCTCTCAATAATAAGGGAAGAGATTGGGGGTTGAACACTATGTTCAGACTTGAGGGACAAAGGGATGCAGACTCAATATGAAGTAATTTCTCCAGAGTAACTTTTCTTTCAAAGTTGAATTCTTTCTCCTTATTTTCCATAGTTCAAAATTGTGCTCTTATAGCCTCCAAAATGCAATTGAAGGGTCGAGTCGGAACATTTCCAGTATATGGAAGGCCAAGGATCAAATATATTTTGTTGTGACATGGAAAATCGACCTCATTTTATATTTTCTGGCACAAATCCTGATATACGCGATTTGTAATGGAGAAGCAAGCATATATGCATCTTGCATATTAGTTAGGGAGCATATATGTGGAAAAATGTACATTTTTAGCTCTGGATTCATCAAAAAAAGGATGAAAAAGTCTGCAAAGGGAAATGGAAAAAGGCCCTTTGTGCAAGATAGCAGTGGTGAGGCAAATCTTTCTATAAAAAATCTCGTGATCTCTGCTTTGTCTTGCGCTCCTCCTTCGACAGGATGTCAAAGTCCCCAAATAGGTCAAACTTGACCAAAGATCTCTCAAAACTTGGTCAAGGGCCAACATAAGCCTGACAACCTTCTTCTTCAACAAAAATTCTCTCACCTAGAGAGACTTTTCATAGGCCTAACAAGTCGTTTCTTTGACAATAAACTATGATTACAACCCTGCAACTCCTTACAAGATTCTCCATGCAAATAAGGTAATAGTCATCCTCTTCCTTAACCAACGTCTTCCAACACACCAGAGAGTGAATCATGAAAATAATCTGAATAATTCCCAAAATAAACTAAGGCCAACAATATCTATTGCATTCCTTCAACTCGAAACTTGTCACCTTTAGAATTAGCTTAAGACACTTGGTGAATCATTCCCAACCTTGGGAACTTAGGATAAAACAATTATCCAACATTACACTTTTCTGGAAATATTATAAAATATTCCCCTGAGACTTAAGTCTCACCCCTTTTCCCTTTTCCGATGGAGTCTGAGTATGTATTTCTTGCAACGATGTAATATTATTAATAATTGTTTTTAAATTTACATGGATAGGCACACAAGCCTATTTTCATCCCGACTCACCAGCCTCATAATCACATAGGATCTCTAGCCTCAATACACACACACACACACACATATATAACTCAGCTCTGTGTGCACTCCCAAGTCATTACTGTGCGCTTACCCAAGTTCTCGTAATACTGTGAAATGTGTGTACTTACCCAAGTGCGAGAAACACTATGAAATGTGTGCACTCTGTCTTTGATAACAATACAATGCACACTACTCAGGTGTGCGCAACACCAAAACTTAGTGTCAATGACTCACTAGACGAAATGTACATTTATGTTAACAATTGATATCAATGACTCACTAGCCTATATGTACATTTACAAAGGGTCTGAATCAGGGACATTACATTCCTCTCCCCCTTATTTATGCATCGTCTTCAGTGCATCATATACACTTGTACATACAAAATTTCAAAAAATTTCAAAAAGATGCGGATACTCTACCTGCATAACATCTTCACGCTCCCAATTTGCATCATTAGGATCATACCGGGTCCATTGGACCTTTACCATCTCCATGGCTTGATTTCGGAGATGTTTTATTTTCCAATCCAATATGCAAATAGATTGCACTTGAAAACTGCCTTCTAGCTCCACCTGAGTCACATTCCAATCAATAATATGATTAGCATCAGGTATGTACTTTTTAAGCAATGACACATGGAAAACATTATGAATACACAAGGATGCAAGCAATGCAAGAATATATGTGACAGGACCAATCCTCTCTAGGATTTTAGATGTCCCACGATAGCATGCTTCTAACTTAGAACACTTTCCCAACTTCAGGGAACTACACCTATATTTCACTTTCAAAAACATGTGATCACCCACTTTAAAATATATATGGGTTTTGCCTTTATCTACGTAGATGTTATGCCTTTATGTCAAGGTTATACTCACTGAGGAATTCTAACCACCTTATTTTTATGGAATTCAGACTTCGTTGTCCAAACAAATACTTCATACCACTGTGGCCTTTCCTCGACTCAAATATTTTACCCATACGATAATTTTGCCACATTTTCAAGGCATGCATTATGGCTTCCAATTCCAAGTCATGAGTAGCATAGATCCTTTCATGTTCTTTCAACTTTCTTGATTCGTAGCACACCACATGTCCATTATGACTAAAAACTCCACTGATACCTTCCTTGCATGCATCCATGCACACAACAAAGTCTGCATTAGGTTCAAAAATTATCAAAATTGGAACACTTTTTAACAAATTCTTCAAGTGTTGAAAACTCCTTGAATAGTCCAAAGTCCACTCAAATCACGTACCTTTATTTTGAAAATATGTAATTGGATGCGCAATCTGTGACAATCCTTCAATGAACCTTCTATAATACCCCGTTAGTCCCATAAAGGATCTCACTTGTGTGACATTTCTTGGTGTCGACCATTTCTTAATGGTTTTTATATTTTTTGGATCCACAACTATTCCTTCCTTGGAAACAATATGACCCAAATAATGAATATGTCGTTAATAAAATGAGCGCTTTCTCAACTTCACGTAAAGTTGTTTCTCCCTCAATACTTGTAGTACCATCCTCAAGTGTTGTAAATGATCCTCTTAAGACTTTGACTAAATAAGTATGTCATCCAGAAATACAATGAAAAACTTATCTAAGTAACTTATGAAAACTCCATTCATCAAACAGATGAAGATAGTTGGTGCATTTGACAACCCAAATGGAACCACTGTAAAATCGTAATGACCATACCTTGTTCTAAAGGAATTCTTACTAATGTCTTCTTCATGTTGGATATTTGCAACTTCGGGTAGTCATTCTCCACAAGAAAGTACAAGAAGACCCATCTATGCCATTACAGAATCCCCAGGAAGAAGTTGAAGACCCAGGAAGAGAAGTCGGCCCCACAAGAAAAATAATAATAAAATTGAAGACCCGAAAATAAGAAGTTGGCCCCAGAATGGTACACAAATCAATATAAATGAATGAATCACTCATTTGATTTTTACAGTCAGACAACTCCTTTTGCAGTGTGCACAAGGCAGTTGCAACTGCAGTTCTAGTAAATTTAACTATTTATTGGTTCTAGTTACCTTGGAGACTGTGCCACACTTGGAGAATCTCTTGCTTGTTTATTCTTGGTCATTTTATTGAAGTGCTAGGTATTGGTCATGCTAGCCTTGGGGAGGATATTATATGTATGGTATTTTGGCTATTGATGGTGATGTGCTAGTAATATCTTGGACTAAATTCTTCTAGAGAAAGGTTGTTGGGTTTTCTCCCAAGTTTGGGTTTCCCACGATAAATTCTTGTGTTCTTGTTTTGTGTTCTTATGTCTACTATGCATGGTTAATATTTTTGTATCTTGTTATTTCTGTTGCATTGTTATAGTTGTGATTTTTAGTGTATAGTTATTCTATGATAACTGATGTGTAAAAGTGAATATTTTTATTAATCATAAGGCAATAACTATCATATCTGAGAATCATATAAAACAAAAACATGGTATCAAAGCTAGTTGAAATATTTGCACTGCACAGTTGCAATTTCCAGTTGCCAATTACAATTGCAATTTCCAATTATAATTGTAGTTGTCAGTTACAGTTTCAGTTGCATTTGTAGTTGCCAGTTACAATTGCAGTTTCCAGTTGCTAGTTGCAATTGTCAGTTGTCAGTTGCTAGTTGCAAAAACCCTGAGATTAGAATACAATATGGATGGTGCTATAAATTTTATAGGTATTCACTTATGTATGTTTCCAAGTTATATCATTTAGAAAATTATGAGGGTGTTTGCAGGGGATGTACAAAGGACATTTTTCCAAGAAGTGACAAAGGGATCCTAGATCTAGTGCATTCAGAGGAATAAACCACCCTCCCTAGAAATTAAGACTCCACGTTTTCATATCATGTTTGATATTTTTATATTGTTTCATCTTAAATAAATATTGCAAATGCGACAACAATATTTAGAGTTATATTACTGTTGAGTATTTTTTTCTATCAAATGTTTAGTGACACTTGAATATTGTTAGTACAATAATCATTATATAAATGCTCATTATTTAGTACTAATGATGCACCTTTTTGCAATATAAAATTGATCTCCTCTAGGAGATGTTCTTGGTTGTTGTCTTTGTCATATGAAGGTTTCTATGGAGGTCACAATACTAGAAAAGTGTTTCTCTTGTATTTTGGTTTTGTTTTGTTCTGGGCAAGTTACCACAGAGGAATAATTGGTAACAACACTAGAAAAGTGTTGTTCCTGTTTCCCATTTTTTTTAATTCTTTTTCCTATTTCCTTATCATAAGAATATTGTTCTTGTCTACTACTTTTTTTTACTGCACTTGTTTTGGGCAGGTCACAGATGATAACTCTGAGAGGGATCTATAGTGACGGTTGCAAGAAGAAACATATTAGATGGTATCTAGTTTGAGACATGGAGCAGGCTATCCATAGATGTAGTTGTATACATGAAAATATACATCCATATACTGAAGGAGAAGAAGAAAAAGTTAGAACCTTCTAAAAAGAAGGATACTTTTGTGATACATAGTGTTCCACATGGAGATTGATGAGGAGGAGCAGGTGGCTCCACTAGTGGTGAGGTAGATGGCCCCACCTAGTACTAGTTCAGAGGAAGATAGATTTCAGAGGGAGTTATCCCTCAGGATCCAGTAGGGAGGAGATGCCTCCCAGGATAGTTCATTGGAGATCAGACTTCATAAAATGTAGAGGGAGCAAATCTTTCCATAGATTGCATAGAATCAGAGGGAGTCATGTTTCAGAGGGAGCATGGTACTCCATGATCGATGGCTACTTGATGAGATTGGATTTAACCAAGAATGTACAGAATAAGAGTGATCCTGATCTCAGAAAGATTCAGTTGGATCAAGAGAGAGTCAATTATTCAAAGGGAGTCCCCCCCAAAATATAGGTTGGAGAGAGACATCTCCCAGGACTGACAAACATGTGTCATGATTTGAGGAGGCTTCGAGGAGATGTCATATCTCCTAGGAGGATACACTTTTTTCAGTAGATCTTTCTATAGTGATAGAGAAGGAAGCCATTTATGAGGACTAGGTATGGATTTTGTCTCAGTCATAGAGGGAGCAACCAATAAGGAAGACTAGGCAGCAGGAATTACTCCAGTGACAGAGGGAGTTGGACTCAAAGTTCGAGATGGAGGATCCTAGATGGATGTACTCTTGGGATTAGATATGTGATGAGATCAGATGAGATATTCTTCATTCAGGGGATACTGATGACATTTCATATGATGGACTACAAGTCCATGACTACACCTATGATGAAAAATATGAAGAAGTTGATTGATTTTGCTTCATATTCAGATTTGGTGGATCCTGTGCCATAAAAGAAGTTGATTGGATCCTTGATGTACTTGATTAATTCCAAGAAATATATTTTCTTTGTAGTGAGCACCCTGAGCGAGTAATTGGTTGAATCCAATGTAGTTCCAGTGGGTGGTAGCAAAGCATGGTACAATTGGATATGATTTTTCCAGGTGATGAAGTGAGGTTGCAGAGATATACAGATTATGATTGAGCAGGGAGTGTAGTATATAGATTGAGCACCTCAGGGTGATGCTTCAACCTGGAATCAGTTACGATTTCTGGGATAAGATAGAAGAAAACTTTTGTAGCACTCAATACAATAGAGACAGAGTGTGTTACAACCAGTGTCGCAAGTCATGAAGTGGTGCAACTTCAGAAGGTTCCTGCAGGACTTCATCTAAGACATGGTACAAAAGGGAGAAGTGAATATCTAGTACTTATCCATAGATGAGAATATTGCAGATATCCTTCCAGAGTGGCCATGTTGATTTGGATGAGGAGGATGACACATAATATTAGCCATGCTGATTTGGCTAGTGATGACATTGATGTTTCAACATCAGGTAGGTTTTCTCCAAGATTGGTCATGCACGGGGTTATGATAGTGTTGATATGACCAAGAGAGAATCATTCATTCACTCACGAGGATCAACTAGTGGTGAATGACCCAAGTATGTTGATAGCATTGGGCAGACATTCTCCAAGATTGGTCATGCACGAGGCTATGCTAGTGCTGATATGACCAAGGAAGAATGATTCATTTACTCATGATTCTATGCTAGTGGTGAATGGACTATGTATGTTGATGTTCTCCAGGTTCTGGCATACATTCTTCCTATATTGGTCATGCACGGGACTATGCTAGTGTTGATATGACCAAAAGAGAATGATTCACTCATCCACGAGGCTTTACTAGTGGTGAGTGGCTTAGATAAGAAGCAAGCATACATTATTCCAAATTGGTCATGCATGAGGCTATTATAGTGTTGATATGACCAAGGGTAATGATTTATCCACTCACGAGGATCTGTTAGTGGTGAATGTCCTAGGTGTAGTCCTTCTCCCGACAAGGAGTGGATGGAATCGCGATGTTATCGCATGCATATTCTGAAATGGAATGCATGTGTGGAGATGGAACAACAACATGGCTCATGAAGACAAACTGTCTATGACAGAAGAAATCAAGTATGGAGAGATCCTACCTTGTTGAGAGGGAGTGTTGGAGATTTGCAACTTTGGGTAGTCATTCTCCATAAGAAAGTACAAGAATACCCATCTACACCATTACAGAAGCCCCAAGAAGAGAAGTCGGCCCCACAAGAAAATTAATAATGAAATTGAAGACCCAAAAATAAGAAATCGTCTCCAGACTAGCACCCAGATTAATATAAATACAAGACTCGCTCATTTCATTTTGGCAGTTAGACAACTCCTTTTGCAGTGCACACAAGGAAGTTGCAAATGTAGTTCTGGTAAATGTCACTATTTCTTGGTTTTGGTTATCTTGGAGAGTGCACCACACTTGGAGAAGCTCTTGCTTGGTTATTCTTGGTCATTTTATTGAGGCGTTAGGTCTTGGTGATGCTAGCCTTGGGGAGGATATTATCTGTATGGTATTTTTTCTATTGATGGTGATGTACTAGTAATATCTTGGACTGAATTCTTCTAGATCAAGGTTGTTGGGTTTTCTCCCAAGTTTGGGTTTCCCTGGATAAACTCTTGTGTTGTGTTCTTATGTCTATTGTGCATGGTTAATATTTCTAGACCTTGTTATTTTTGTTGCATTGTTATAGTTGATATTTTTAGTGTATAGTTATTCTATGATAATTGATGTATGAAAGTGAATATTTTTATTAATCATAAGGAAATAACTATCAGATATGAGAATCATATAAAACATCAAAATTTCCTTTATTCTCACTTGGTGATATCCATATCTAAGATCAATATTAGAAAATATATGTGTACCCCACAGCTGATCAAAGAGGTCATATATGCTTGGAAAAGGATACATGTTCTTTACTATTACATTTTCTAACTTCCTGAAGTCGATAGAAAGTCTCAGCGTACCATCCTTCTTCTTCACGAACAAACCTGGGGCACCCCAAGGTGATAGACTTGGGCATAAATACCCCTTTTTCAGAATTTCTTCAAGTTGCATATGCAACTCCTTCAACTATGGCATACTCATCCTATAAGGAGTCTTGGATACAGGTGTTTCTCCTGGCATCATATTTATAGAGAAATCAATACCTCTCTTCGGAGGCAATCCCAATATCTCTTTAAATACATACTCATACTATTTTAGTACTGCGTGGTATTCAATACTTGACACTTTATCCTTAGGTGCCTCTTCCATGTGAGTTGCAAATACTTGCCATCCTTTCATGTACCTTTTCTTCAATTGCAAGGCTGAAACTTCTTTGATAGTTACAGCTCTTGGAATTCCTTGAACTATTATTAAGTTATCTTCCTCATCCAAACAAGTGAACTATTATAGCAAGATTTGCCTCACCCCATGCAACTTGCTTAAAAGGCCTTTTCCATTTCCCTTTGTAGACTTGAAGTCCCCTTATGCACTTCCCATAGATAAAAATCACATTTTTCCACATATACGCACCCTATCATTTATGCAACATGCGTATACACAGTTTGCACCATGTACAGTGCACGTACATCGAGTTTGGTGCTCAAAATTAAAAAAATTGTCAGGTTTGCATGTCATGTTACAAGATCCATGATCCTTGACCTTCCATATATTGGAAACGTTCTGACTTGGCCCTTAAGTTCCATTTGAAGGCTATAAATGGGCCATATCCAAACTGTGGAAAGGGAGAAGAATTCAACTTTTGAGAGAAAAGTTACTCTGGAGAAATTATTCACTTTATATTGAGTATGCATCCCTTTGTCCTTTAAATTCTCAACACATTGTTCAGTCCCCAAGCTCTTCCTTCTTTGATCGAGAACCTCATTGTATCTCTTATATGAGCTTGCCTTTGGTGTAGGATTGAAGTGGTGGAGGCCCAGCTGGAAGGGACTTAGTTTAAAAGTTTTGAGACGTACTGACACAGAGTTTTGTCATGTATACACTTTTGTTGATCATATTTTAATACAAATACTCTTTTCTTGTCCAATTGATGTCTTGCAAATATTTGAATTATTATTCCATGGGTGTATTTGTTATGAATGTTAATGGATTATTCTATTGTATGTGCTAACTTTATATATTATCACCATATTCTTGTGTATCTTGGTTGTTTAGGAAAAGTTGCAGGTATAGAGCTTTCAGTCGAGTTCTCAACGATGGTCTTCATCGAACGTCCAGACAAGGTAGGCTCTTTATCTTGTCTTGTTAGCATTTACATTTATATAAAATACTTTGGATTAGAGTCTATTTCTACATTCATTCCATCTATTTTGGTTTACCCCGTTCCATAGAGTGATTTTCCTCGTAACAGAATTGGCGACTCCATTAGGGAATGAATCTTCTTTTTGGGGTTTGAAGTGTTTTTCTCCTTTGGTTGCTCTCAGTTAGCTTGAGTTTCCTTGTCGTTTGATTGCTTGAAAACCTATTTTCATTTTGAATATGAGTTTATTGGCCTTATCCTTAACATGGTAGTATTTTAATACATATATGTGGTTTTTCCCTTGACAGACACGTACATATGTGAGTTGTCATTCTCTAGGGCATGTACATACACAATTTTTTCTTAAACAGTCAAGTACATCAATATTTTTTTTCTTGATTGTTGAGTTTGGTGTTTTTTGGGTGAGTTTTGATAGTTGTTGAGTATTCTTGGGTCTCTGTCATAATCATTGAGTGCCTATAGAGTGATAGGAAACCTTTCTTTGGTTGAATTTTCGAGCGATTTTTCTTTCTCATCATCTTTTTCATTGGTTGTCCTTGCATATTGGGATGAGTGTTTTCTTCTTGGTATCCATCTTGGTTTGTCTCTTTTTTCTTATAGTAGGGTCTATATATCAAGTTGTTGTTCAGTCCTTGCATTTTCATTTCTTTATACTGAAAATACAAAAAAAAAGACATTTTGCATTTTGGCATTTGCTCTTTTGGGTTGTTTATTATTGATCTGTATACATGTATATAAATATTGCATCTTATTGAAATTGCAGAGTTGAATTGAAAGTTGCATTTGTGAAAATCTTATCATCTTTTGAGAATTGAAGTTTAGGACTTAACTTTATGTTCATATTCATTTATTTTATTTGTTGAGTCATAAAATCATCAGTTTCATGACCACATCTTTTGAGTAAACAAAACCATTAAAGGTAACATTGATTAGTTTAAAATTGATTAGAAACGATTTTATTTTATAGGGTACACAAACTAGCTTAAGATATACAACCTTGGAATAGGATTTTGTGAGTAAACTTCTCCAAGGCTATTAAACTAAACATATGTGTCTCACTAAGGGAGTGGTGAAATACACTGTATAATTGGTGACCTTAGGAGGCTCTATTCACACCAGAGTTAAGAACAAGGTCACGTGAAGTTGGTTACAAAGATATCCCTCTAATACCTTCTTAGTGTTAGAGAAATTTTTGCGGATCTATTCATATTTTGGGGTCTTACTAGTACCTTTACCTACATGAGAGGAGGTGCTTTCAAGATTTAGGGATTTGTTACCCTGCCCATACGGTGGACCTGATTTAAAAATATTCACCTGCGCATTGGTTATATCTTGGTGGATCTAGTTTCTTGACATAGGTAGCCACATAGGTTACTTGCAGGGTTTATTTTGCTGGTACCCTGAGTCAAATAAGGGTCGGACAAAACAAAACCTTTATGGAGGATTACCTCTCAGGGGGGATATGGCCGACTATGTTTTTAAGCCCACAAGGGCCCTTATAACTTATTATGATACCTCCAATATTTTGAAGGGAGTCTCAAACCCCTCTTGGGCGAGACATACCTACTCGAGTGAGGGAGGGCCCTTTTCAGCCATTATATTTTGTTTGTGTGCATTAGCCTTTTTTATTTACTTTGGTGTGCTCTCTGATTATTAGTTGGCCTTAGGATTTTGTATTGCATCATGAGTTTTCATTGATATGGTTAGTGGATCCCCCGTGATTCCCTCAGTTGGTTCTACCCAGCCCATGGTATTTTCTCATTCCATGGGGACGAATCCTTTTGTATTTTCAAGTGGTATGCTGAATCATGATACTCAGCCAATACCTTGGGCCTCTAATCATTTTTCTCATGGTATGCCATACATGTATTATCACTTAGCATCCTATGTCTCATCACCTTATGTGAATCCTAGTTTTGGGTCTGGAGGCATGATGCCTCCTTATTCTCCCTTTTCATTTGGCGTGAGTCATATACCTCAGCCAACTTTTATGGTAGGAGGTTGGAATATTCCTTCCTATGGATTCAATCCTAGCTTCACTTTTCCAGGAGAAAGTGATCAAATGGGTAGTCATTCTACTTATTACATCCCATCCATATATCCTTATTCCATTATGTTGGTTCCTACAAATGTGTTTCCCATGGATAAACTCCGAGGGGATTTAGTTTTATATTATGGGAAACCCCCTTCACAAATTTACTTCATCTGGGGGCAACATATATCCTCACCTGAGTAACCCTTGTCATGTCGCTTTCTCTTCGCAAGCGGATCCCTCGGTGACGATGCCCTTACAAAAATTTATGAATCAGTTTGGAGGAGGATACTATCCTGCCAGATAGGGCCATGGCGTATACTAGAACCCTTCCTGGCCCGCAATTTCTCAAAACCATTCTTTCCTGAAACCTTGGTATCAAATGTCACAACCAGTCGCCACTAGTCATGATGGAGGCACAAGTCTAGTCACTGCGAGTCATACTAGAATTATATCACCAACCTCTTCTAGTCATGTTGGAGACATGTCAACAACCTATGCAAGTCATGTTGAATACTAGCAACCATCCATTGCATGTCATGCTGGGGGCACAACTCTAGTCACTGTGAATCACATTGCACATTCATCACCAACTATTCTAGTCATGTTGAGGATTTTTCCACAAACTATGCAAGTCATGTTGAATATATGTCACTAGCCACTACAAGTCATGCTGCGAGAATTATTATGATTGAGAAGCCTAGACTTATAGGACATAAGCCCAAATTACTTTATATACTTTGCAAATGAGATCATTTAACTTGTTCATGCCCTGCTACTACCGTGGTACAAGAAGCATAGTTCTTGTCTGATAGCCCTTTGAGTTTTGAGTCATCTTTGATTTCCCAATATTCTATTCCTTCTTTGATTGATACAGTAGTCATGTCAATGTAATCTTCAATTGTTCCAATCTTCTTTTGGGGGGCGATGCATATCTTGACCATGTTTTCTCGCATGTTGTTCAACCAATAGTCATGTCGATGCAATCTTTGTTCAATCCCACTCTTATCTTGGAGAGTGATAAGTCTAAGGAAGTGACATTTTTTATGCAATCTTTGGTCAATCACACTCTTCTTTTGGGGGGTGATGTGTCTTTCGACCATGTCCTTAGAATTTCTAGTCTTGTACCTTTTGAACAAGGGATCATTCTACTCTCTTCGAGTACAATCCCTCCAAGTCCTAGGGTGGTTTACTTTGATTGGAATGATATTGTAGATCCTTGACTTCCTTCTTCTACACCCTTCTAGATAAGGGGAATTCTTCAATATATTGTAGATAAGGTAACCTCTGCAAGTATTTTATCCTCCTCAATTTGGAAATATTTAGGTTTTCCCAAGATTGTGTCAGCTATCTGTGAGTTGTTGAATTTCGACAAAATTCATGCATGGGAGCCCTGACCTCCCCCATGATATGTTGCTTAGAACAACATTCTTGATTCTTGTTTAATCTCTTTTCTGACTCTCTCAAAAGAGAAAATATTACCAAGTGAACTTGTCTCTTTCAAACTCATTAAATGGATTTTAAAGGATGTATATTTGGTGTAATTTTAACCCTTTTTTGGACCAAGTAGACTAATTTAGAAAAAGGAACACTCTAGTCAACATTGGCTAGAAGATTTCTCCCGGGTATTGTTTTATGGTTTTTTGGGCCTAGGGGACTAAATATACAAAAAAGGACATTCTTTGGAGTTAAGTTGTAATTGCATCTCATTCTCTTGCTTGCAGTAGTGAGTCTATTGTTGGTTCCTGATTTCGCGTTATAAGCCTATTACCTCATCAATTTGCATCACCAGCCAAGCAGAGCCTTGTTTGTTTCCTTTGCATCTTGACACCCTATACCGTAAGAGGAAACATTCCCCCAAGTGTCTACATCCTGCATGCACCTCCTTGCATTGATAATAGGTATGTTCCATTGTTGGAACTAGTTTCTTACTTGCGACACTTGTTTCCTCCTCTGTATCATAGCATTCATTTATCTATATAAAAAAAAAGATGAGCAGGAAAAGAATATTATCTCATGTTGATAGCAGTTGTGTCGCCTTTGACCATAGCACAAAATTTTGAGTCCACATGTCATCCAAATTTTGGGTGTAGCATGACCTTAGGAAGCTAATCTCATTACTTAGATTTTACTCCTCCGACTAGTTACTCTTCCAGTCCCTATGGAGAGTTTTATTGGTGCCTCATGCATCACAAAGTTTCATTATCAAGTCTATGTTGCCAGAGTCCTCCATATGTCTCATGCTATTGTTAAAAGGATGTCTACAAGAATGTGTCAGTCATTTTTCAGAATTCTTGACTTTGCGTGTCAACCATGTTATCACACAGTTTGTATTTATGGTAATAGGTCAGAAGATAAAGGGATGAACTGGCATAACAGGAACCAATCCCACCCAATGTCACCTCAATGGGATGGTTCTTTCTATTCTGGGTGGTAATGCCCAAGGGAGACATCCCTGGTGACCTGAAGCTTTGAGAAGGTGAAGGATGATAAGGCAAAAGTGTAAATCCCCCCTCCCAAGTCACCACCGAGCAGAAGATCAAGCTAAACAACCAATAATCAGAGGTAACCAAAGAAGAAGAAAAGAACATGTCTGGAACAAAGAAACAACAAAATTATACGTGAAAATCTTGGTTAGTACTTCATATATCAAAGATCATCTGCTAAATTCAGCATATAAGCAATTATAACAACAAATGTTGACGAAGTCAATGTTTGTCAATACAGCAATGAAATAATATCACTCCACCAATAAATACCAAAATGATGTAGCAATCAATATATCCAATCAATCCCTCATTCAATAAATTCTTTAAACACCATTCAATTGCTTATAAAATGAAACATTGTTTCATCAAGATGAAATAACCAAGGGTGACGTCAACATTCTAGAGTTAGTAGGTTAGGGTTAGTGTAGTTAGGGTTTCATTTTTAAAATAAGTTTGAGAGTGTTTGGATAAGATCACTTCAATGCTAGAGGCTTATATAAGTTCCTTAGGGTTTAATGGAGTCAACAAGAAAAGGATGCAAGAGTTGAAGGAGGGTGACCTAAGACTAGAGGGAAGAGTTCTGAAGTGTTGCAATAACAAGGCTTCAGAAATGAAACCCTAGGGGAGAGAGGCTCACTCCAGTGTTTCTAAAGCAAGGCCTCATGCTCTCTCCTCCTTATTTAGATCAAATTAGAAAAACATCTAGCTGAAGATAAGGTAAAGACAACCAAAGCATGAGGGTTTGAAGAGGCAAGGTGTTGCTACAACAAGGCCTTTTCAACAAACCGTAGAATGGTATAGCCCTGGTGTAGAAGAACTAGGCCAAGGACATCTCACTCTCTTTGGCTTCTGGATAGTACGACTAGCTCAGAGAGAAGAAGAAATGAGAGTGTAGCTATGGCTAGGCTCTCTCTTCCTTCTTCAATGGCTGAAAATTTCTCTATCAGGGGACATGAGACAAGGACCACTTAAATGTGTTTGTCACATAGGGTTTTGATTCAACAAATTTATAAGTAATGTGCAATAAATTTAAACTACAACCATTCAATAAGAAGTTTTGTATAAAAAAACACTTACAATTCATGAAGAAATAACCATGCAAACCTTAGTTGTAACACCTTCCTTCAAGAGAAACACCATAAATGGAAAAAAAATGATTCCTTCAACAATTGCGCCTCTCTTAAATCAGCCAAAAACCCCAATAGGGTGCTAAAATCAGACCTCACTAATGAGTGAGTGATGAATCCCTGATAAAATGAGACTCAAAACCCTCAATATATAGTGTATCAATGACCTAATTTAACTTTTAGGTCATAAAAAGGCCGACAAGGCCAAAATACCAAAATAATATTGTTTTGCATTAAATGTTCATTTTAAAACCCTAATTGAGAAAAAGGTGAGACATCACCCCTTCTAAAGGAGGCGTTAGCCCCTTTTAGGGAAAATGCAGCAATATAGAGCTAAACGTTACCCCTCTTTGGGCCTCTCCATCATGCCACATGTGCCAACTACCCTGTCAAACTGACACATTCTCAAGATGATGTCATGAGCCCATAGGTGACGTCCTAGGCCATCCAGGGAAAACGTTTCACTGGAAGTGGGTTAATCCCCCTAGGTCAGGCTATGTCAAAGTGCCTCTGATGAAACGTCTTCTTCTTCTCCATTGCAAAACCTTGATCAACCACCGTCCTGTCTCTGCCCCCTGATGGGGTCTCAACATCCATCTAGTGGGCTCTTCAGCCCCATGGAGGTCCGAACTAATCATCTCCCCATGTGTATCGGTTCAAATGGTACCTGTCCATCGGGCATGGTCCTACACATAAAAATATATGCCCTCCATGGGCTCATTAGTCACAGGGATCATAGTAATGTCAATCACATTTCATCATCAATATTATTAAACATATGCATAAAACCCCTAATATATTTGTCAGTAGCTCAAAGACATTACAAAAACCTACAATACAAGATTGGAGAAAAAGACAAGACATCCTATTGGGCTAGTATCCACAAGAAAAGGAAAGTTTATAGGAGAATTTTATCCAAGCCATGTAAGTGAGGTGATGTGGCTAGGGGATGTCCAGACATGTGGGTGAAGTGAGAGCCAAGGATGCATAATGTTATCTGTGGGTGCCTTTGTAGAAGGCTTATTGTATCTGTCATGGATTGCATATTTTTCCAAGCCTGTTCTTGCCTTTATTCTTTTTTTATCTTTATTCTTGAATTTTCTTTTTCTTCTTCTTTTTCTTTTTACTCAAGAGTTAACCAGAGGACACTGCCTTGGCATGGTGACCAGAGCTGACAGTGTTACCCACAAGTACTTTCACAGATATGAGAAGGTTGGCTCGTGATGAGACCCCCTTTCCCTTGGCCATGCAACCAAAGGTCACTACCCTAGCATGGTAACCAGATGGTGGCAATGTCATACTGTTAGATACCCATGAACCTAATAGGCTGGCTCATGATGAGACCCCCTATCATCTGACTAGGTCTTGTTTGTTATTTTCCGAGTCCCTCTTGTTTCTTGCTGAGAGGCCTTTTATTGCCTTCTCGGGGATCCCTGGGTGAAGCATCTCAAGGTTTCATTTTTTAGGATTTTATATTTTACCAGCTGCTTTTACCTTCTGGGCCTTTAGCCCCTTCTTCCCACGAGATAAGGTGCAATCCTACAAATAGGTTAACCCAATTCCTGAACAAGGGGAATGGGATAAATGAGCGGGAGATAAGATGAAATAGTGGTGTTATGATGGGAGTGGACGATGTCTTTTTCAGAAATCCCCCCAGTGGAAAACCAAGACCTATGGGAACAGGCTTGCTAGGGCACCCTGTCAATTTCCCCAATCATGGTCAAGTGGACTAATGTAAGATCCAAGCAGTTGTTAGAGATAAAAGGAATCAGATGCATATATTTAAAGGTTTCAATGATCAAAAGTGACACATACCATGATACCTGGACCAATTACCTCATGTAGAAAGAACCTTTTCTGATACAAGACCAAGTCGATGGTGATGCATGTTGTTGCTGATGACAAGACAAAGTTGATGGAAGAAGAAAAGAATAGGCCCTCCAGGGCCCTGCTCAGGTCAATCCTGCTCTCGGTACTTCATGTCTAGGATCTGTGGGCCTCGAGACATGATCTCCTAGTTATCCTTAAAAATCATGGATAACAAACCATACCCTTAGTGTGTCTTAGAGTTACATGAAGTTGTAGTCCTACTGTGCACCCTGGTCCTACTTTCATTATGGGTAGGTAAACTTGAACCCAATAGTTGAAATCTCCTTATTGGTCACTAACTGGAGGGTTTCCCTTATGTTCAACAACAAGAAATATATTCACACATTTGGATTTGTGCAATGTCTTGGATTCCATTAGCCTTATTGGTGGTTTACTCATGTTTTTCGGTAGTTTTCCTTATTAGCTTCTATTCAGAGGGTCTTTTTAATGCACTACTTTCATTTGGTGCATGTGAAATACGCATAGGGTCGTTGGTTCATGAACATAATCTTCATCTGAGTTCCTCCAAATCATAAAGCTATTGTTTTGTACCTCATGCTGACTGATGAGAGATTCCTTAATGATCTCTTTTTAGTGGGTCTCCTTCCATCGACTTCAACTCATCTATTCAAGAAATGAGGCCTAGAGTATTATGAGTACCTAGAGGCTTGTAGTCATCAATGGAAGGTTCTCTCGCCATCAACAATTGGGAATACATCATTGTCTCTTGATGAATGGATTATTCAAGTGTTCAACCTCAACACCTTTATTCACACTTGTAAGAATGTACTCGGTGCCCTGATACCTACTTTCATTATCGGTAGGATGTCTCGCGTTTGTTAACGGTATACCGTAATGATCGATCATCAAATGAAGTTTCATTGTGTTCGACCTCAACTCCTTTATTCACATGATGTAGAATTTCAGCTTTGGTGGATCATGTAGAAGACTTGAAGACATCAATTTATAGTAAAACTTTTCCTGAGTTGTTGTTGTTATCACCATAACATTTTTCAAATAGGATCCAAGTCTCAAAAATTTAGTGAAGAGCTACATCGCTATGGAAGCATGATAGATTATATGATAAGGTCACATATGGAAGAATATGGATAAATATAGCAAAGGCGTGAAAGGTGGGGCCTGGCAGACAATAGATCTTGAAGCGGCCCAGATCAACGACCGAGACCCATATCGGGTGATGAAATAGTGTGAGGTTTAATTATGTGAGAGAGGGTCGGGGAACATAACATTGTTTCATTTTTTAGATGTGTGGTGCCACTAGACATACATCAGGGTGACAAGGGGTCTACCCAAAACTATTTTCTCCAACCCCCGATATCAAAAATTGATGAGACCCAGTGAACCATAAATCTTGGAGCGACCCAGATCGATGACCGAGACACATATCAGGCATTGAAGTATCACAGAGGATAATTTTTCGAAGGCAGGCCAGGGAAAATACCATGGTTTCATTTCTTGAACGCGTGGCGCCATCAGAGGTAGATCGGGGTGAAAAGAAGTATACTCAAAATTGTTTTCTCCAATCCCTGATATCGAAAAACACGTAAAAAAGGAGGGTCGCGGTCACTATTCTATAATATTTCAAAGCACTCAAACGTTTGAAAAGTGGCACAAAACCCCCATTTGAAATTAAATCTCAATGGTGAACTAGTTCCACACATTCTCCGCCGAGTTATAGGTATTTTTCATCATGACCACCAACCCTGTTGTTTCATCCATAATAGAGAAAGAATTCACCTCTAAAGAAGAAGCCCTAATTGGCAAGGACTCCGATGTATTTGACACAGAATTAATAGTTTCACTTGTTTCCGTGTCCAAATCCAATCTGCTAGACAATTTTGGAAAACAGACACCTTTCCTTGGAGAGGCGCAAGCTACCATTACCCCTTATGTCGTAGAAGTCATTTTCCCTTTCCCAGAGTTCATAAGTTGATGTGTCGAGTAGTATTCGCAGGAAGAAAAGGTCAATTTAAATAAGTTAGGGTTAGAAGTCTTATGAGAAGTAGATAGTCCATCAATTCGACACACCCTCAGTATACCAGAGTCTTCTCCCATAGTGTCAGAGACCTTTGAGGAAGATAAAATGATTACAGTATACAGAGAATGTCCCTCATAAGTAAAAACCATATTTCTACAAACCATTGTTAAACCTTAACACCATTCTGAGAGTCTGTATTTTCCTATCAATGTAAGCATTATGATTATTGAGGTCCAATGGGCTTGTTCACTACTGAGTCAAATTTTAGGATTGGATAATGACAAGTTTGTAGTAGAAGTCATGTTGGGTTTTCTGTTGACCTTTTTTATGTTAGAGTCTAGTCAGTCGATTTGTATAAGTTTTGAAAATTTTATTGCTGACAATATGCACCAATAGCTAGTAAATTTCAATTCATTGAGACACTTTAGGTACTACATGCATTTGCTAAGAATGTTCCTAGAATCGAATAAGAATGATGCAGGAGCATCGTACAAAGCCAAAGAATGCGCCTAGCCAAAGGAATAGCTAGACATGCAGATGAAAAAAGGGCACGTTTTTTATGAAAACATTTTGAATTTTGAAATCCGAAGCATTAATGTAATAGCTAAGGGAAGCATACTTACATTTATATCTAGATGTTGTCAACATATCTTGAGCATTTCTCTCATCTGTCGATTGTAGAGGCATTTATGCGTAATGAATGCAAGTAGGTAGATTTAATATAATAGATTAGACAATTTAGAAGCGTAGGAGGGAAAACGGATATAGACACCCTCACCCTTGTATCATAGTAACGATATGATCATTCAGAATTCATAAGTTGGAGAGATGTAGAAGAGAGTTGTAGATAAGAACCCATGTACATGAGCACTTGAGTTAATATATGAAACTTTGACTCAATTTTCATGGTGTTATGATGCTTACTGTTTACATTAGTTAAATGGTATGATTACAGTTGATTTGTTTCTCTGTTATGCATTTATTTCAATGTTGTGTTGTGTGTATGATTTCATGTTGAATGTATGAAGTCAGAAAGAGAAGAAGAATTAGTTTCAATTGTTTCTCTCCCTGAGAATTCCTATGAGTGCAGTGAACGTCCACAAGGTGTGCGTTGACGAGGGTCTGATTTTTATCTCAGAAAGCTCAGGAGAGATATCGTTGTTCTCATACTAGAAGAAGTGCAAGTGACGTACAAATCCGTGCAATGTGTGCACAGGCTGGTGGAAGCCTTAGAACTTATCAACCAAGGGGGAAGTTGAAGGACTATTGTTGCAAAGAGTGCACAGGGTCGAAGACTCAAATAACCGAAGGTTATTTGAAAGTTTTCCGCAAGGAGTGTGAGCAGGGATCTTTTTGGAGGCTTGATTTTGCAAGAGAAATATCAGGAGGGATAACACCTTTGAAGTGTTCAAAGGGATATGGAAATCAAAACCGTTGCATAGAAATTAAGTTCAGGAGGTAGAACACTTAGTCGTTGGGAAAAAGTCATTGAGGAGTGAATCGGGCGGTTAGAATTCTCCATGGAGAGCTCGCGAAATCGAGAGGACTGTAGAATCCAGTGGATCTATAAGGTGGTTAGGAGTAGGATGAACTCACCACCCTAATATCAAGAATCAACGTGAACTGTTGATCATGGTCAATAAGAGTCATTGATCTCATTTCAAACCATGTCGTTGGATCATTTCATGAATTTGGGGTTCATGAATTTGGAGGGTAGACCAAATTCTTGGTCTCGCGAAGTCACGAGTTGTGAGTAGTGCCAAAGGAGTCAACCCATCACTGACTTATCGTGCTTCAATATTTTGCAGAGGAGGAGCACGAGAGCTCAAACCTCCAACTCGCGAAGTTGAGAGTTGTGAGTAGTGCTAGCACTTAGCCCTAGCTGGTGGTTATGTGTGGAAGGCACTAACAAGGAGGAGCCATACCCATATCACATCTCAGGTATCGACGTTTGGAGAAAGAGGAGTCGAGGGTCTTCGACTCACGAACTCGCGAGTTGAAAAAGGCACTTGCACTAAGGCCTAGTTTTAGTCGCATGAAGACATAAGGCTCGCACCTGGTGTTAAGTTGTGCAGGGTGGGTTTTCACGAAGGACCTATGGATTAGATTCATGAAGTTCCAATAGGGATCCGAGGGAGCCGCTTCGGCTTGAGGAGAATTTAGAACGATCCTGTGTGGATCTTGACCAGAGGGTTAGGGGACTGCATCATTTGGTATCAGAGCCTAGAACAAATTCTTTGCTTTCTATAGCAGAGAGAAGGGAGAAACTTTTTCAGCCATGCCGCTAAGAAGAAGGTATAGGCAAATGCCTGATCCAGCAGTGGAAAGAGAAATGTGTGAGTTACATGCCAGGCTTGATGCTATGGAGACAACACAAAGGCGCACAGTCGATGTTGGGGATATCAGCGAGGCTGAAAGTGAAAATGAAAGTGGAAATGAAGAAGTTGCAGTCGAATATGCTGTGGAAGAACACATATTCATGGTTTTTGCAAGGATAGGTGCTAGAGCAAAAATGGACATTCCCATGTATGAAGGAAACTTGGATGTTGAAGAGCTTCTAGACTGGATTAGAGCTCTAGACAAATACTTCGACTACAAGGATGCCGAGGAAGACAAGAAATTAAAACATGTCATTACTAGACTTAAAGGGCATGCAACACTATGGTGGGATGAACTGCAGGCTGACAGACATTGCAAGGGCAAGCAGAAAATCAAAAGCTGGGATAGAATGGTTGCAAAAATGAAAGCCAAATTCATACCTAGGGATTATCAAATTACTGTGTTTTGAAGGATGCGGAATTTGAGATAGAAGCTAATGTCAGTGAAAGAATACACTCAATAATTCTACAGGATAAACATCAGAGCATGTCATCGGGAAAGCGATGATGAAAAGTTGTCAGGTACATGAATGGTCTGTGATATGACATTCAAGATGAGATGAGCATGATGACCATTCGAAATGTGGAAGATGTTTATCAGATGGCTCTGAAAGATGAAGAGAATTTGAGCCGGAAGAAACGTCAAAGAGGCCGAGGTAGAAGTCAAAGCAGAGGCAAGATAATTGCCCAAGACAGAACTTAGAAACCTAAGGAAGAGGGTAAGAAACCTCAAACTCAACCTAAGAGGGGAGGAAGCTCACAGAGAAGGTAGTATGTTGATAGAAATACTTTTCCTCGAGCCAGAGGAAGAGGAAGAGGTAGAGGAGGTGAAGTGAAATGCTTTGTTTGTGGAAACATTAGACATAAATCCTATGAGTGTCAAGATAAGAAGAAAGAAGGTGGTGAAACTCACATTGCCAAAGCTCAAGGATAGAATGTTGAGGCAGAAGACACTGAGGGTGGAATATCCTTAATGATGAGGAAAGTTCTCTTGAAACCAGAGAAGGAACTAGAGAACTCAGCCAAAAGAAACAGTCTATTTAGGACTGCTTGCAAAACTAAGGATAGAGTATGCAAGGTCATAGTGGACAACGGTAGCACAAACAATCTTGTATCTACAGAGATGGTAGAAAATTTGGAGCTAGAGACTGTTGCACATCCAAGCCCATATAGAGTTTCATGGCTATAAAAAGGACATTAGGTAAATGTCACTAAACAGTTTTTAGTTGAAATTAAAATAGGAGGATATAAAGATGAAATATTATGTGATGTCATTCCCATGGATGTTTTTCATCTATTGTTGGGTATACCATGGCAATATGATAGAAACGTAGTTCATGATGGGAGAAAGAACACATACACCCTGGAGAAAAATGGTAGGACTCACATGTTGTTGTCAATTAAGGATAAAGAGGTGAGAACAGAACTGAGCGACACTGTACTTCTCATGAGTGGAAAGGAATTTTTTGATGAGGTTAAGAAGAAGGAAGACACACAATTTATTGTGGTCAGGAAGCCCAAATTTTTTTTGACCAGTACGAGAATAGATGATCTACCAGAAGAAATTCAGGAGTTGCTGGAAGAATTTGTTGATATAGTAGTGGACGAACTACCTTGTTCGTTGCCACCTATCAGGAGTATAATTCATCATATAGATCTTATACCTGGAGCTAGTTTTCTGAACAAAGCAGCATATCGGTTGACACTACAAGAAAATGAAGAAGTTAAGAGACAGGTCCAGCACTTAATGGACAAAGGATTGATTCAAGAAAGCTTGAGTCCATGCATTGTTCCGATAGTGCTCAGCCCAAAGAAAGATGAGGGCTGGAGAATGTGTACAGACTCAAGGATGATCAATAAGATTACCATCAGATATAGATTTCCATTGTCAAGGATGGATGACTTGATGGATTGCTTGAGTGGAGCAAAGTTTTTTTCAAAGATTGATTTGAAAAGAGGATATCATTAGATTAGAATGAGAGAAGGTGATGAATGGAAGATAGCATTCAAGACAAATGGAGGGCTATATGAATGTCTTGTCATGCCATTTGTCTTAACGAATGCACCCAGTACTTTCACGAGGTTGATGAACGAAGTCCTGAAGGATTTCATTGGGAAATTTGTCATTGTATATCTTGATGATATGTTAATTTTCAGCAGGACAGAAGAATAACACTTAAAGCATTTGGTTGCAGTAATGAGGAGATTACAACAAGAGAAAGTGTTGATAAATATGAAGAAGTCGTCATTTATGAGGACATAACTCATTTATTTGGGTTTTGTTATCTCTGCAAATGAGTTGAAGATGGATTTGGAAAAGATAGAGGCGATTAAGAATTGGCCATCGCCGAAGAGTGTATTTGAAGTACGAAGTTTCCATGGTTTGGATAGCTTCTACAGGAAATTTATCTGAAACTTTAGTGGAATTAGCGCACCAATGATGGATACGGTGAAGAAAAGACATAAATCTTTTCACTGGATGGAGGAAGTAGAGAAGAGCTTCAAGTTGCTGAAGAAGAAGATCACTGAGCAACCAATTCTGATTTTTCCAGATTTCAGCAAGACATTCCAGGTCAGGTGTGACACGAGTGGATTTGCAATTAGAGCAGTCTTAAGCCAAGATGACAGGTCGGTCGCATATTTCAGTGAAAAACTTAATGAAGCGAAGATTAAGTACTCCACATATGACAAGGAATTCTACGTAGTCATACAAGTACTGAAGAAATGGAGACATTATTTGGTTCCCAAGGAGTTTGTTTTGTACAGTGATAATAACGCTTTACAATTCATGACTCGACAGGAGAAGTTGAACCAAAAACATGCTAAATGGGTTGAATTCATGCAGAATTTTACTTTTGTGATTAAACATATTTCTGGAACTGCTAACAAAGTTGTTGATGCTTTGAGCAGGAAATGTTTTCTTATGCAGGAATTCAGAGTCAAGACTTTGGTTTTTGATAACCTTAAGGAAATGTATAGGGATGATTCAGACTTCAAGGAGGCATATGAGGCATCTGAGAATCCAATTCTCAGAGACAGAAGCCAATGGACTGAATACATGATCTAGGATGGATTATTGTTCAGGGGAAATCAGCTATGTATTCCAAAATGCTCCATGAGGGAGAATTTGTTGAAGGAAAAACATGGCAGAGGATTGGTCGGACACTTTAGTCATGATAAAATGTTCTCAAAGTTGAATAATTCATATTATTGTCCAGGGATGAGGATGGATGTCAAGAAATTTGCGGACAAGTGTAGAATTTGTCGGCACACGAAAGGAAAAAGGAAGAACACAGGGTTATACCAACCATTACCCATACCTGAAAGGCCATGGGACATAGTGAGCATGGATTTTATATTGGGGCTTCCAAGGACACGAAGAGGATGTGAATCAATCTTTGTGGTAGTCGAAAGATTTTCAAAGATGGCACATTTCATACCATGCCAGAAAACCAGCGACACAACTCATATTGTGAAACTGTTTTTCAAGGAAGTCGTCAGACTTCACGGTTTACCAAAGAGTATCATTTCTGATCGAGATACCAAGTTTGTGGGACATTTCTGGAGGACCTTATGGAAGAAGCTGGGGACAAACTTGTCTTTTAGCTCAACATATCAACCTCAGACAGATGGATAGACAGAGGTCGTAAATAAGAGCTTGGGAGATTTGTTGAGGAGCTTAGTGACTGAACACCATGGTTAATGGGATCACATTCTGCCACAGGAAAAATTCACTTTCAATGATTCGCTCAATAGAAGCACAGGGCAGAGTCCATTCCAAGTTGTATATGGAATGAAACCAAGGGGAGTTTCTGAATTGAAAGATGCAGAACAAGATAAATTCAGAAGTGCTAGTGTAGAGGAATTTGTAGATGGAATGAAGGAGCTTCACAACTGAATTAAGGAGCGATTGCAGAGTTCAAGTCAAGAATACAAGCGGAGAGCAGATCAACATATGCGAGAACTTCAATTTGAAGTTGGTGATTTGATTCTTGTGCATATGAGGAAGGAGAGGTTCCCAAGGGGAATGTATAACAAACTGAAGATGAAAAAGCTTGGACCATGCAAGGTCATAAGGAAATTTTGGGCAAAATCATATGAGATTGAATTACCCGATGGGGTCAGAGTCTCACCAATATTCAATGTCGTAGACTTGTACCCATACAGAGTTGAAGAAGTAGGAGCAAAAGATGAGCAAGAAGAATTTCAATGGACAAAAAAAATTCTTGTAGCTGAAAAGTCGTGGATGGAAAGCATAATTGACAAGAGGACTAGCAGAAAGACCAGGAGAAAGGAGTATTTTGAATACTTGGTCAAGTGGAAGGGACATCTAGTTGAAGATGTCAGTTGGAAGGATGAAGCAACAATTCAAAAGCATGGATAGACTGTGCAAGAGCTCATGAACATGAGTTCATGAAAATTTTCAAGCGAGGGAGTATGATGCAAGAGCATCGTACAAAGCCAAAGCATGTGCCTAGCCAAAGGAACAGTTGGATGTGCAGATGAAAAAAGGGCACATTTTTATGAAAACATTTTGAATTTTGAAATACGAAGCATTAATGTAATAGCTAAGGGAAGTGTACTTACATTTATATCTAGATGTTGTAAACAGATCTTGAGCATTGCTCTCATATATCGATTGTAGAGGCATTTATGCGTAATGAATGCAAGTAGGTAGATTTAATTTAATATATTAGACATTTTAGAAGCATAGGAGGGAAAATGGATATAGACACCCTCACCCTTGTATCATAGTAACGATATGATCATTCAAAATTCATAAGCTGGAGAGTTGTAGCAGAGAGTTGTAGAGAAGAACCCATGTACAGGAGCACTTGAGTTAATATATTAAACTTTGACTCAATTTTCATGTTGTTATGATGCTTACTTTTTACATTAGTTAAATGGTATTATTACAGTTGATTTTTTTCTCTGTTATGCATTTATTTCAATGTTGTGTTGTGTGTATGATTTCATGTTGAATGTATGAAGTTAGAAAGAGAAGAGGGATGAGTTTCAATTGTTTCTCTCCCTGACAATTCCTGCAAGGAGTGTAGTGAACATCCGCAAGGTGTGCGTTTTATCTCAGAAATCTCAGGAGAGATATCGTTGTTCTCAACTAGTAGAAGTGCAGGTGAAGTACAAAGCCGTGCAAGGTGTGCGTAGGCTGGTGGAAGCCTTAGAAATTATCAACCAAGGGGAAAGTTGAAGGACTATTGTTGCAAAGAGTGCACAGGGTCGAAGACTCAAATAACTGGAGGTTATTTGAAATTTTTTTGCAAGGAGTGAAAGCAGGGCTCTTTTTGGAGGCTTGAGTTTGCAAGTGAAAGATCAGGAGGGATAACACCTTTGAAGTGTTAAAAGGGAGATGGAAATCGAAACTATCGCATAGAAATTAAGTTTAGGAGGGAGAATACTTAGTCATTAGGAAGAAGTCATTAAGGAGTGAATCAGGCGGTCAGAATTATCCGTGGAGAGCTCACAAAATCGCGAGGACCGTAGGATCTAGTGGAGCTGTAAGGTGGTTAGGAGTTGGATGAACTCACCACCCTAATATCAATAATCAACGTGAACCATGGATCATGGTCAATAAGATCCATTGATCTCGTTTCAACCCACGTCATTGGATCATTTCTTGAATTCAGGGTTCATGAGTTTGGAGGGCAGACCAAATTCTTGGTCTCGCGAAGTCGCAGATTATGAGTAGTGCTAAAGGAGTCAACTCATCGCTGACTTATCGTGCTTCGGTATTTCTCAAAGGAGGAGCATGAGGGCTCAAACCTCCAACTCACGAAGTTGCGAGTTGCGAGTAGTGATAGCACTTAGCCCTAGCCGGTGGTGATGTGTGGAAGGCACTAACAAGGAGGATCCATACCTGTATCGCATCTCGGGTATCGGCATTTGGAAAAAGAGGAGTCGAGGGTCTTTGACTCACAAACTCATGAGTTGTGAAAGGTGCTTACGCTAAGGCTCGGTTGTGGTCGCATGGAGACGTAAGGCTCACGCTTGGTGTTAAGTTGCGTAGGGTGGGTTTTCATGAAGGACCTGTGGATCGGATTCATGAAGTTCTAATAGGGATCCAAGGGAGCCGCTTCGGCTCAAGGAGAATTTAGAACGATCCTGTGTGGATCTCGACCAGAGGGTTGGGGGTCTGTGTCAAAGAAAAAATTCCCTGAGGCTGCATTCATCTCAATCGAATGCAAAAGGATCACCATGCTTATTTTCATAAACAAGATCATGTCCAAGGTTTATAGTCTCATCTTTGGCACATACCTGCCAAGGGTTTTGGAAGAAATCAAGAACTCTTTGCAACCAAATCCAAAAAGCAGGGTGGGAGATTGAATGTTGTTCATACAATCTACTATGATTTGGGTATATGGTTATCAAGAAGGAACTTACCTTTTACCAGTCTTTTTAACTCCCAAAGTCTTTGATTTAGAGTTCATCAGACAAACGATCATTTCAGAGACAAAGCATTTTCTGAAAACGCACAAGGCATCTAACTTAAAATTTCCTTTCATGATAGGACCCTTTGTGGTAAAGAACAGGCCTTGTTTACCTCGGGTCCAAGCCAAACTCAGTGAATTTGGGTTTACATAGTTACAAGGGAGGAAATATGACCCACATTAGATCATATCAAAGAGAATATTGATGAGTAGACAAGGTCCCTACGAGCATGAGCATGTTGAAGGATTTGATGGAATAGCTAATCTGGAAACCTGTGCAGATATGGAGGTCACTTTGCAACATGATCAGAAAAAACAAATAGAGTCTACCCCTCAGTAGATCCAAATACAGAAACCTTATCCAAGGTTGATTTTTAAAGATCCAAAGGTGAGTGTTTATAACAAGAGGATTATTTTAGAGGCGTTCGTACCAGTATTCAGAAAAATATTCTAAAGAAAATGAAAGTCACACCATCTGCGCAGATAGTGGACCTGGAAGGAGAAGAAACTAAAGAGAAAATGAGCATGGAGATGGTGGAAAGTGAAACCAAGAACAAAGAGGCTAGTATAGGAAGAATGCCACAAAGTGAAAGTAGATCAAGGGTTTTCAGCAGTAAGAAACATGTATATAGCAAGACACCTGGGGCAGTTTATCAGTCCAAAGAAGACTTAATGAACCAATATGTTTTGAAGGGAAGTATGGCCAATAGTGAAATAAGAGACTTGTTTCCCAAAGTGGAGAAGATCTCCTAGCATAAGTATTCCTTGCTCTCAGTCAGGGATGTGGAAAGAAAGACATTTAATATAGCAATAGCAGATGATGATAAAGTGTCTGAAATAAAGATGCATTATGAAAATATTGGTGCCCCAGACAAAGTAAAGTTTCACATGAATGCCAGTGACATGTTATATTCAGACTACCTAAGTTTGAGTCTGAGAGTTTCAATATTGACAACACATGCACTCAAATTAGATGGACAATTGAAACAAGAAAAATCATCTAGCAAAGCCTAGAAAAAACAGGTCAAAAGATTGGAATCTAAAGGCCCTCAAGGGGTAAAGTCTTTCTTAGATGAGAAGAGAAGATGATCCAGAGTCTAAAGAAGAAGTTGAATATAACCTACACTGAACACCCACATACATCAGAGCTAGCTTCTCGAGAATGAGAAAAGAAGACATTCAGAAAAGAAGCACTAAATTACAAATCTAACATGTTGTAGCTAGAAAAGGAGAAAGAAATTTGGTTATAGGGGTAGGTAGCAACTGTTGGTTGTGGAGCCTGATTATCTTCCTGATTTAGAGGTCTTTTACTTTCATCCATGTTTATACCCCATGAAGTATTTACACCCCATAAGTATGTACACTCTTCCACGCGGGGGAGTGCAGAGGGGGGGTAACCCCTCTACAGGGTTTGGGGGGGCTATCCCCCCGGCTGGGGGGTCTGGGGGAAAGTGGGCCCCCAAAGAAAAAATTGCCTTGTAAAAGAATATTGTAATTTCATTGTAAATATGGACCATTCATTAAAAGGTCACAGATCTAACGATAGAGATTATGTTAGGGTTTTTTTCCCTAGAAGGCAACCCTCTTTTATGAGGGAAATGTATTGCGGCTATGTATGTTGGCGAGTATTGTATTCTAAGAGAGGAGATTGTGAGAGAAAGAAGAGGAAGTTACAACGGGTTTTGTTGTAGGTTGTATCCCTTCATTTTGCTGGATAATAATAAAGAAAGGACCTGGCAATTTCTCTGGTGGACGGACGTAGCCCACACTGGGTGAACCATGTAAATCTGTGTCTCTCTTGTATTGTGTATCTTCTGTGTTTTGTTTCCGCATTTGTTTTATTTTATTTCTCCGTGGTCTTGTTTTTATAACAACTGGTATCAGAGCATAAGGTAACTCACAGGAAAAGAGGGTTCATGGTTCGAGTGGGAGAAATGTCGGAAGATGGAAAGTTTAGGGTCGAGAAATTTAACGGCCAAAACTACCAGTTATGGAAGATGCAGATGGAAGATTATTTATATCAGAAGGATCTATTCCTACCATTGAGTAGAGTAGCAAATAAGTCGGCGGCCATGAAGGACGAAGAATGGTAGATGCTTGATAGAAAGGCTCTAGGAACGATAAAGTTGAGCCTAATAGCGTCGGTGGCTTTCAATATCTCGAAAGAAAAGACAATGAAGGGTTTGATGGACGTGTTGGCCAAATTGTATGAAAAACCCTCGGCGTCCAATAAGGTATTTCTAATGAAGATATTATTTAATATGAAGATGTCAGAAGGTAGGTCTGTTGCAGATCATTTAAATGAATTTAGTACGGTTACTAATAACCTAAGTTCTGTAAAAGTGGACTTTAATGATGAGGTTAGGGCTCTTCTAATCTTGTGCTCATTGCCAGAAAGATGGAATGGCTTGGTCATGGCTGTAAGTAACTTTGTCTCTGGTTCAAATACTTTAAAATTTGATGATGTTGTTGGTTTTATCCTTAGTGAGGAAATGCGACAAAAAAGCACAGGTGAGACATCAGGTAATGCATTGAACATGGAGAACAGGGGAAGACAAAAAGATAGAGGAAAGGGATCAGGGAACCGTGGGAATTCTAGGAAGGGAAAATCCAAATCCAGACTTGGAAATATAGAGTGCTAGAATTGTGGGAAGAAAGGACATCTGAAGAAAGACTGCAGAGCTCCAAAGAAACAAAGAGATGGACAGTAGGAGAGAAATCAGGAAGCAAATGTAATAGGTGATGTGTTACAAGATGCTTTGATTCTTTCTGT
>ML802062.1:245194-284100 GCA_009831015.1 Picea engelmannii
CCTATAATTCTCTTCTCATTCAGTGTAGGATGGATCACCCCAAATTTGAAGCTATGGAGGAAAGTATGAAAGGCCCAAGTTTGGTAGATTACTTGGCCACAGACTTTGAGATTTTGAATTAGTTTAAGACAGTGAAGATTGGGTTGTCGACTATGTCCTACGCTACATGCATTGACCTGGACATTTTGATAAAGGAAATGATGGATTACGAGATTCCTTCTGACTCACAGTGAAAGGAAATCGTGCGGTTGGGCAAGACAAAATGTAGTTTTCCCAGAACCAGTAAGTAACCTCTAGGTGTCACCAAACCTACAAGTTCAACAAAAGATCAGGGAAAGACAGATGTTGTAAAGGAAGCTGAGCAGTCAGAGAAGTTCGTCCCTAGTTTTGAAATGTCTTTTTGTTTAATCATTGTAAATCGGTTCATATACTGAGACTGTCAATTGAAATTATTATAATCAGTTTTAGAAGATGAAATGTTTTCAGATTCAACCATTGTAATCAAATTGTATAAATGTTGGGACATTTGAATGAATTAATTTTGGTAGAAGTACAAGGGAACCTTTTTTGTTTTTTCAAACTCTATTGTAATTTCTAAAGTTGAATTGAATATACACGCAGAATCTTTCGAAGTCTCTATGAAAAGATTCTAATGGTGGTGATATGAGTTTTTTCTTCTCTCATCATATGTATTTTTTGTGATTCTTTATTTCCATTTTCACTGTCTTCTGTTGAAATTGGATAGTTAAAGGCCCATAATTCATCTTGTGATGCTCTTGGCTTAAGCAATTTAAACTGTGTGATTTTCTTCTTAACAAATTCAGAATTCATTTCAGTAATGCTCTGATGCAGTTATTTTTTTTTCTTTATCTTCCTAGACTCTACTTAAATTCAAATATAACTCAGATTCATCACCTCAATTAGCCTTTATCCTCTAGAGAGTTCTACTGACCGATCATTGTTTTTGTTCACTTTCATAATTTTGACTCCATAGCCCTGAGTGTTCCTCCCCTTCATTGCCGACAACTTTATTAAAAACCCCCAAAACAAACCAAATATACCCACCAATTTCCAAAGAAATATCAAGTGACATGAGAGAGCCCTCTCTGAGTTGAGCAGGCTAGTGCCTCGGCTCTAAAGCTAGTTGAAACAGTTACCTATGTCATTTTTCTATCAACCGGACCAAATTTACAGAATGCTAATAGTTGCTATCATTCATTGGATTAGTACCTATATGACTTCAGTGATCATGGGAGATCATATTGTACTCCATTGTATACATATATCTTCAGATTGATTTTTAGACTGGTTTTCACTGGGCCTTGTTCGTGACTATGACTTCCTATGACATTTATCTACTATGTATTTCCTATTCATGGCCATGAACAGTTGTTTGGTATACTTCCACATGGATCTGCAGTGTAATTCAAATTGGCAGCCATGTGTACAAAGTCATTATGGATTGTAATATTCTCATGAGAAACTAGTTCGTCCACCTGGGTCTCCCTTACTCCACTTCTGGGAATTATAATGTATTTCAGACATCACAGTCGATACTCCTTTGACCTCACACATTAGGGGGCATATATTATAGAAATATTTGTCTCACCCCATGAAACTTGATCAGAAGGCCTTTTCCATTTCCCTTTGCAGACTTGAATTCCCCTTTTTCACTTTCGAGAGCTAAAAATCATATTTTTCCACATATACGCACCCTCTTACTTATACAACATGCATATACATAGGTTGCACCACTACAGCCCGCGTACATGGTGTTTGGTGCTCAAAATTAAAAATTGTGTCAGGATTCCATGTCACGCCACGAGATCCATGATCCTTGACCTTCCATATACTGGAAACATTCTAACTTGGCCCTTCAGTTCCATTTCAAGGCTATAAATGGGTCATATTCAAACCGTGGAAAGGGAGAAGAATTCAAATTTTGAGAGAAAAGTTACTTTGGATAAATTATTCACTTCATATTGAGTCTGCATCCCATTTTCCTTTAAGGTCTGAACACATTTTTCATCCCCCAAGATCTTCCCTCTTTGATGGAGAACCTCATTGTCTCTCTTATGTGAGATTTCCTTTGGTGGAGGATTGAAGTGGTGGAGGCCCAGTTGGAAGGGACTTAGTTTCTCAGTTCCGAGAAGTGCTGACATGGAATTTTGTCATTCATACACTTCTGTTGATCATATTTTAATAGAATTACTCTTCTCTTCCAATTGATGTCTTGAAAATATTTGAATTATTATTCCATGGGTGTATTTGTTATGAATGTTAATGGATTATGCTATTGTATGTGCTAACTTTATATATTATCACCATATGCCTATGTATATTGGTTGTTGAGGACAAGTTGCAGGTATACTGGAAACATTCTAACTTAGCCCTTCAGTTCCATTTGAAGGCTATAAATGGGTCATATTCAAACCGTGGAAAGGGAGAAGAATTCAACTTTTGAGAGAAAAGTTACTCTGGAGAAATTATTCACTTCATATTGATTGTGCATCCCATTGTCCTTTAAGGTCTGAACACATTGTTCATCCCCCAAGATCTTCCCTCTTTGATGGAGAACCTCATTGTCTCTCTTATGTGAGCTTTCCTTTGGTGGAGGGTTGAAGTGGTGGAGGCCCAGTTGGAAGGGACTTAGTTTCTCAGTTTCGAGAAGTGCCGACACAGAATTTTATCATTCATACACTTTTGTTGATCATATTTTAATAGAATTACTCTTCTCGTCCAATTGATGTCTTGAAAATATTTGAATTATTATTCCATGGGTGTATTTGTTATGAATGTTAATGGATTATGCTATTGTATGTGCTAACTTTATATATTATCACCATATGCTTATGTATCTTGGTTGTTGAGGACAAGTTGCAAGTATAGAGCCTTGAGTCAAGTGCTCAACGATGGTCTTCATCAAACGTCTGGACGAGGTAGACTCTTTATATTGTCTTGTTAGAATTTAAATTTGTATAGCATACTTGGGATTAGAGTCGATTTTTGCAGTCATTCCATCTGTTTTGGTTTACCCCATGCCATAGAGTGATTTTCCTTGTAACATGAATGCCTTATTGTAACAGTCCAAAACAACATGGTGCTCATCCAACCAATCCATACCTATGAGGAAATCATACAAGCCCAAAGGTATAATATTTACATCATCCTTTGTGCACAGTCCATTCATCTCCATTAGACATGCCTTAACCATCTCACTGATTTTCCTTTTTTTCTCATGTAGCTAATTGCACCAGCCAAGGTTTTCCAAGCTTTCTCCTTGACAATTGGAACCATTCCACCATCTTAGGATCTAGATAACTATGACTAGCTCCTAAATCAATTAAAGTAGCAATGGGTTGGTCATTAATCTCACCTTCTACCACGATCATGTCCGACTGAAACTCATCTTTCTTGTTATCTAGCATTGCATAAATCCTAGGCACATTTCTTCCCATGTCCTTAATTATTGCAACTTGTTGTACACTATGCATAGTACTTGCTTTATCACCTCTTTGAGGAAAATCTTTGTGAATATGATCTTCACCACAATTCCAACGTTGAATAAGTTGTTGCCATGTATTTTTCCCCACTATATCTAACATTCTGGGATCCTTGAGAGTTGGTTTTCCTTGCACAGTATTTCTAAAAAGCAATGTCTTAGCCCCCTTCTTCCTCTGATCCACCTTGATTTTAATCTTATCTTTCCAAGCCTTTTGGAAAGTCAATCTTCCCCTTTGTTGCTCATAAAGACACTTAGTGTTCCTTATAGTTTCCTCCAATGTATTGGGATCATCATAATGTATCTTGTCACTGATAACTAAATGCAACCCACTCAGGTACCTCTGAATTTTAATTTTCTCATCCTTGATGAATGCGACATATTTTAGCAGCTCTAAGAATTTCCTTTCATACTCATCTATCATCATACTCCCAAGATTGAGTTTGAAGAAGTCCTTAATTTTATTTTCATAGTACCACTTGGTTAAGTATTTATTTTGGAAGTACCTCTTGAAATCCCTCCAAGTAACTCTCTTCTCATCCATGTGTTGCACTTGCACAAATTGATCCCATCACATTGGTGTTTTTCCTTTTAGTTGATAGATAACAATTCTCCCTTCTGCCTACGTAGAATAATTATTTCGTTGGAATTACTTCCTTATACCTAGCAACCAATTCTCTGCATCTTCATTATTTTTGTGCTCACCGTTAAAGGTAGGAGGCTTGATCTTATTCATTTCTCCCTATGGATTTTCCACCCTATTCCTTCCCTTATGATTCCTGACATGAGATGGACCCGAACTACTATGCACTTTCCTGAATGAAAGCTTTGGCGAGTAAGTTCAATGACTACCAACACTTCTTGCTTCTCTTCTTTTATCATCATGAGACCCGCAACTTCTTGACCTTCTTGACTATTTCTCCTTATCCATTTTATTTTCTATTTTTTCCATGGTCTGCATCAATTTGACATTGAAGTCATCTTGTTTCTCGTTGGCTCTCATAATCCTTTCATTATTAGCCTTATAGTTCTGGACATCATTTTGTATTCCTTTTATGGTTTCTACCAAGTTCATGCGCTCCTCCTTGGATTATGTACCATTAGCAGCCAAACCGACATACAAATCCCCAAATTCATCATCAGGACTGTAATTTCTTTGCGCATTTTCCATGCTTTTGACCTTCTATGCTGATTTTGTCCTGCTCTAATCACTGACAATTTTGATGTGCAGACAACAAGATTTATTAGATGAATTCATGAAACAACTTCATGAAAAATTTGCACCATCTTGTTATAATTCTTTCTTCCAAAACTCATGTGGGCACTAGTATTTAACGCATGCCAATGTGCGATGTCAATTTTAACATGTACACCATGTATCAATAATGCACATGCACCACACATTTGTTCTACGCATCCCCAAACCTTTAGTGTGCACACCCATGCACCATTTTTCACTGCATAGTTCTAGTGCCACACTCTGCAACGTCATTTAATTAGCATGCACATTTGTGCATTCTTATTTAATGCACACCATGGCCATGCTAAAATTCCAAATTCGGTTACTTACCAGTCCAAATTTTTCCTTAAGTATAACTGAGCTCATGCAGGCTCAATGTTGAACTGGAGCTTTGATGCTTCGTGTTGACCTCTAGCCCATACAAGTACAGTGTTAAACCAATAGCTCGTATACCACAATGTAACATCCCCAACCACCCAAGCTAGGCCATGCTACTAAAAAATGCTCTGAGATTTCTTTGATACCAAAATGTAACGTCTCCAACCACCCCAAGTTGGGCCACATCACACAAACTCAACTTTTGTAGCTATGAATTAACCAAAATATAACATCCCCAACATACTACTAAGCAATGTGATTCCAAAAATACACTGTGAAGATTCTAATATAAACACAAGTCTGCACAGTATTACTAGAAGTAGTTCACTCAACTTCGAACTGAGTTGTGGCACCCTAAATTTCTCCTTTTAGCACAATTTTATGCATCGAAAGTAACTCAAAAATTGTGTGCACTAGCATACTGATCACACATGACAATCGTGCATGCAACTACCCTGGCATCACACACCAGTTATGGTTTCCCTATGCAAGGGGTCTAATTCCCTGAACGTGCACATAAGTTCCAACCTCTGGTGCACATAAGCTACTCTCCTCTGCACCTGACCATTCAAACCTATTCTTAAATACTCATGACCAAAATCACAAGGTTAACTTAACAGGAAATACTATCGACATTTTTCATATCCATGCACAACTACAGATACATGCTATAAACACCAAACTTACATGTGTAAACAACATAATACATAATAAAAACTACTACTTATATGTGAAAACATACAATAATTAACCCATATCAAGCATAGATAAACAAGCACATAGTAAACGAGACAAGCACATAAGAACACTTATCTTTTATGAAAGTCACCAACTAAGCACAGAACTTAGATGTTCCTCCCAACCATAGACTATGGTGCTCATATACTTTTATCAAAAGGTCACCTTCGAGTCGGGGCTTAACTCCACCAGGGAAAAAGGGTTCCTAGCAACAAGTTACAGTCTGATTCTCAATAGAATTGTTCAGTTCTAGATGCCCACTATTGCAACTAGCCTACAATCCCTCATTCCCCACGCACCTATTACACCCAAGGAACTGTGTCCCTTCTCTGATCAATAGTCCATCGACTGCCCCACTTCCCTTCCAGGGTTATCAGCAATAGGTCAGACATGAAGTCTCCAAGCCCTGCGACTAATGCCCACTACACCAGGGAGCAATTATCAACAAACATCTCACCTGGAGAGTATCCTCACGGGCCTGACAACCCACTTCTTCAACAACAAATATCTCACCTAGAGTGACTGATCATGGGCCTGAAAACCCGTCTCTTCGATAGTAAACTATGATTACAACCCTGCAACTCCTTACAAGTTTCTCTGTCCAGATAAGGTAATAGTCATCTTATTCTAAAACTGAGCCCTTCTTGCACACTAGAGAGTGAATCATGAAAATAATCTGAATAATTCCCAAAATAAAATAAGGCCAAAAATATATATTGCATGGCTTCAATTCAACATTTGTCATCTTCAAAAGTAGCTTAAGCCACTTGGTGACCCGTTCCCAACCTCAGAAACTTAGGATAAAATAATTATCCAACATAAAAATTTTCCAAAAATATTATAAAATATTCCCCTAAAACTTAATACTGACCCCTTTTCCCTTTTCCGGTGGATTAATCCCCCCATATCTTTTTGTCTGAGTCTGTTTGCACACAACGATGTAATATTATTAATAATTGTGATTATATTTGCAGGTGTAAGTGCACAAGCCTATTTGCATCTTGTCTCGCTATCTTGATAATAGCACATGTTCTCTGGCCTCAATACATATATATCCGCACACACACGCATATAACCCAGCTCTGTGCACACTCATGGGTCATTACCGCGCACTTACCCAAGTGTGCACAACACTGTGAAATGTGCGCACTTACCCAAGTGTGCACAACACTGTGAAATATGTGCACCATGTCTTTGATAACAATACTCAGTGCACTGCCTAGGTGTGCTCTGTTATCTCCTAAAATAGCACTGTCATTTTGTCAAATTTTAGGTGATAGGAAGAGGTCAAAAGAATTGTTTCTAAATTTTTTTATGTGGGTTAGATGGTCTACTTTCTAAAAATAAACTTGGAACAAGCATTGAATTTGGTCTTCTCAAGAAAAAGTAAGAATGTCAGGTTTCGGTGGTTTAGGCGGGCCTGAAAAGCACTCATTAACCACCAAAAGTAGAGCTTTCGGTAGTTAACAGGCTAAATTCAGGTCTAGTTTAACCACCGAAAGTGCAGACTTTCCAGAAATAACCTGCCTTGGGAAAAATCATTTTTCTCAGCTGTGGAAAGTTCGTTTCACATGCTCAAATAGTGTATTGACAACTAAACATCCTAAGATTTCCAATGGTTCTTTCAGATCTGAATTTGGAGCTTGGGAAGGCAGTCAAATGTCCCCCGCAAGATTAGGTAGCGTTTTGAGAAATGTGAAATTTCAAAATACTCAGGTTGGCAAATTTTGTAAATGCAGAGGTTTGATAAATGCATGCACAACTAGATTTGTAAGTGTTTAACAGGTTTTAATGGAATACATCAGATCATGAGGAATAGCCCTGAACAAAGGGAATTTGTATTGAGTTGTAAGGTTGAAGTTTCCCATCGCCAAGCTGCCAGAATTAAAGTCATCAATCTTTCACTGAGCTAATTTCAGAGCATTAGATCTTGAGATCACAGATGTCAAAGATTTTGCATAATAGCTTTTCTGTTGGATATAAATTTGATCTCCACTGCCACGTTTAACTCATTGAATCAGTTGGATGGATATCCTCATCAACATGTCCTCTAGTTGATCGCATACAACCAAGTCAACAAATTGAGTCCACATGTCAAAACCTAATGCATCAAGTCAAACAAATCAACACCTTGCATATACAGAAATTCATTATCATTTTGATTATGATTAAATCTTTTGTTTCACGTGACTTTCATAAAACCAAGTTCCAAGAGATATCACCATGATGATTTTCCATTTGAAATCCCTTTGATTTAGGAATCAAATCTTAGTTTGTTGTTATTTCTCATCTCTATCTCACAGAATCCAAGTCATTGCGATTCTCATGCAAATTAATTCACCACAGATCTATTTTTTGAAAGTTACAGCTTTCAGTGGTTAACAGGCCTAAATTTTCCCTCCCTTAACCATCGAAAGCAGAGCTTTCGGTGGTTAAAGCACCCAGTTTTTTCCAGTGTTAACCACTAAAAGCCTGTCATGCCAGATTTGTTGAAAAAATGCCCAGATCGAAGTTTTACTGATCTGAATCACTTGAAACCACTTTTAATGGATAGATGTTGAATTATAGAGTCAGATTCAATGTCCATTTTTTATGCATAAAGATAAAAAGAGGTGTTCAAATCAGTTTTGGTACCTATTTTGGTGGCAACAAATTAGGGTTTTGGCACAACTCAACAAATTTGAATTCTATCTTTTGGAAGAGTCATCAAATAGCCTTGGGAAGCTAGTCTGCACTGCATCAGGACTCTACTACTATCATATGTGGGATTGACCTCATCTTGAGGATCATTCCTTATCTTTTGCAATTTAGTTTTGACTTTCTATCTTTAGCATATCTGATCCATTCTTTTAGGATCTGAAAACTGTATTGTAAATCTATAAAGCTGAAGACAGAAGATGAACTAAGGGTTCAATTTTGAGTTCTATATTCTACTGTTTTTGTATGAAAGAAATTTTCTTTAATATATCAATCCTGAAAGCTTCTTTCATTTGTTATTGTCAGACCCTCCTTCATCTTTGTCTATGCATATGAGTTGAATTCGTTCTTTTGTCTCTGTTTAATGGTCCTATGGTAACTGTCATCTTACTTTTGACTGTTAAGCAAGAATCATAAGCATCTTTGGCTAGTTTGTTGACCCATCATATATATGTTTTATGTAAGTTTTGGTTAACTGATTGGTTTTCTTATCCATTTGTTATACAAATCTATCTGATAAATAGCTCTTGAAGGCCTTGTATTGCATGAATATAGTTAGACTGTCTTGAAGCTACAATCCATAGATTAAGATATTCATCTTGATACAAACCCACACCTATTATTGAAAAAATAGTTTCCAAAAAGATTAAGTTACCAGGCATCTTTGACTTACAGCCTAGGAGAGTTTCATGGAGTGATAACATGATCAACACCGAAAATTGATGTCAATGGCTCACCAGCCTAAATGTACATTTACATTAACAATTGATACCAATGACCCACCTGCCTATATGTACAATTACAAATATTCTGCATCAAGAACATTAGAAGAAAGCATTACAAGCCCAAGGCCCTAGTATTGAAAATAGGATCTGATATCATATGTAAGGTCCCACTTTACTTACCAACATCACATAAAAATCTAAACTCAATATAGGTAAAAAAAAATATTTGTTTTATTTTATTTTTAAAACAAGTCCAAATTAATTCATTTATCATGTAATTATAGTTGTGTTTATAATTATGTAGCTATGTACATAAACACAGTCTCTTAAACCATTTCCAAATTTGTTCTAAGTAATCATGAAAATATTGTTTCCTATAAGCATGCACACAATCTTTTTCATCCTCCAAATTTAATTCAAAATATACAAATAAAAACGTATTCTAACTTCCTCATAAAAATACCTAGATTTTTGAAATCAATATTAAAGGTCAAATTGATAAATCTATAGCCAAGAGTTACATAGTCTAAACTTAATATGCATGGAGTTGCATCTATTGAGGAATATAATCCAATACTTTGCATGCAAATAAACTTTCATTCATATTGATGCAGGAGCATCTTTGGCCTAAAGCAATCTGTATCAACCAAAACATTTCAATTTTAAACTAGTAAATTATAGGGTGAAATAAGTGTTGCAAATCCCATTGTTGTAACACCAGTGTTGCAAGTTTTATAGCTTCAGTGTTGTAACTCATGTTCCTGCAACACTAGGGTTGTAACACTTGTTGTTGCAACACTAGGGCTACAAATCACGTTGTTGCAACACTGGTGTTCTAATACCCATTGCTACAACACCCATGTTGTAAATCTTGTTTTTGCAACACATGTTGCTACAACACCCATGATGTAAATCATGTCGTTGAAACACTAGTTTTGTAACACCCATTGTTGCACCACCAGTGTTTTAAAACACGTTACTGCAACACCGGTGTTGTAACATCCATTGTTGCAACACCTGTGTTGTAAATCACGTTGTTGCAACACCTGTGTTGTAAATCACGTTGTTGCAACACCTGTGTTGTAAATCACGTTGTTGCAACAATAGTTTTGTAACACTCGTTGTTGCAACACATGTGATGTAAAGCACATTGTTGTAATACCAGAATTAAGAGTAACCGAATAGGGAGAGATAGACTAGAGGGAACATAGAATAACTAACATATGTCCTTAACCGACAATAACATGATTTTCATAGGGTGTAAGTAAATTCTACAAATTTTCGAGATTAATGATTTAGCTTCTAAAAACATGATTTATGAACTCAAAATGGGGGGTAGGTCCTTTTGATATGGATTCCCCCTGTGTTTTCATTGAACCAAAATACAGACCTGCTAAAACTAGATTTATTTAAATCACATCTAAATCAATTCTATAAAATATGTTTACATAACCAATCTAATATATGGAACACACAATAACTCCTACAGTCACCAACAAACTTCAATATCAACACAATAAGATATATGCATGTTAAATATAATTTCCATGATCAAGATAAATAAAAATAATTAAATCCATTAATCAGATTTCATGAACCCTCTTGCAGACCCTTTTTTAATTTTCACTTCTATGAATAAATATGTAGTATGATGAGAAGAAATAGAACAAATAAAAGAGAATAATTTTCATCTTTAACAACAAATCCTTTTTCTTTAACCCTGCATAATATTTCTTCCACAATGCCATACAATTGTCCAAATTCCGATCAATTCTCTGCAGTAGTTGTAGACAAATATTTCAACAAATCCGATCTTGAAATCAACTGATTATCTCACTGCAATAGCTTCATACCAAATCTGTAGTGCTCCACTTGACAACTTAATAGACCAACTGGTTCACCCCCCAACCTTATCTAAGGAAAAATTCTTCTCCTTTGGAACCCCTGAGTTGTAAGAGCTCACAAACAATACCCAAATGCATCTATATTGAGATAATAGGTAAAGTAAGGAAGAGTGAATAGGGTATAATATAATCCACTCTTCCTTCCAACACCACTCAGATCTTACTCAACCAAGCCAAGCTAACCTAAATATCTAGTTTAGAGTTTCTAGAATTATTTTGGCAACATCTAGTTACTTCCCTAGGTTCCCCCCTCATACCATGAGGGTCCTTATGTATCTATAGGTCTTGAGAGAAGTGAAACCTCACCCTCACATGCAAGATTACTTATTTTGTTTTTTTTTAATGAATATTATGTAATATTCACCACCCCCAGTGAGGTGGAATTCCCACATTTTTCAATTTTAAACTAAATAATTAATTAACTTAATATTCATCACCCCATGTGTCAATCTTAAATTATTTCTTACCATTTTTTTTAATTAATTATTTAACATTTTTTATTAAAAAATATTAAATTTGAGAGCTTCTCAAAAGTGGGTAAATTTGGAATTAAATTAATTCAAGGCTTAACCTAGATTGGCTTACCTGGTTGATTTGCATCCCCGAGTGGTGATGTTATGTGGGAGAATAAGGATTTTAAACCCATATGGAATGCCTCTCCATATTTATTAGGATTTCATGTCCTTGCCTTGTAACTACGACTCCATGCCCGAGTAGATTCAAGACTTTGTGCCCTAATCTATTCCATATATCCAAGACTACATCACTTGATCTTCTAAAGATTTAGGACTCTGCACCCTAATCATTTTTTACTAGATCCAAGACTCCATGCCTTGATCTTCCATGGATTTAGGACTCATTGCCATAAATTCCATGGCTTCTAGTCTATACTTCCTGAAACTCCACATTTTCCTCAATGTATTAGTTGTGAGCTCATACCCATTTGATGATATTGTTGGTTGTTGGTCACTATAATTTCTTATTAATTAAACAATCAAGTGTTACATAAATTTTCAACCCAGGGAAGTTTGTTTATTTCAAAGGAAATCACACATTGTATATGCTCAATCTCAAAAGAAAACTAGAGTTGTAGTAAAAATACACTAATCACACCTTGCTTTGAACAGACTGAAGTTCTACTTTGAATGATAGTAAAAGCAATCTATCTATTGCAGAATTTAAGTTTCAAAGGAAAATAATTATCAGAAGAATCATGGATTACATTAAGAAATAGCAACCTAGGAAAAAGGAACCTTTCAGCATACTGCAAAGAAGACTAACTATTCTGAACAGAGAACAGGACCCTATTCCCCAAAGAAGGAATCTTCAGCACCTGTCTCTGACTATCACACTTTCATAAACTCATCAAACAGAATCACCAATCAGAATGATTAACAATTACCGAAGACTAACTATTCTATAACAGAGAACATGACCCTATTCCCCAAAGTAGGAATCTTCAACACCTGTCTCTAATTATCACACTTTCATAACTCATTCTGCAAACAAAATTACCAATCAAAATGATTAACAATTACCTAGGAATGGATTGTATGAAAGCAATGTAACAATCAGTGGAAACAGAGTTTCAGCAAAACAGAGTTTTAACAAGTTATGAATAAAAAAAATACTAACACACTACAGAAACTAATGGGTGAATCTTGTGAAGAAGGTGGGCCCCTTCCTTCCCACAAGATTCCCCAGAAATAAAAGGGATTAAGAAGTAATGCTCAGAATGATCTTTTATTCATCTGTCAAATATGACAAGTTACAATATCCAGAATGAACACGCTCCTTCTCTGTGATTCGCTTCTCTCCTAAGCCTTTCGTAATCCCCCTCTAATACTGATTTCTTCACTATTTAAGAGGAGAATCCTCTTAATACAATTAAGCATAAAATTACATGTGTACATACAAATCCTATTCTTAGTCTGATCTAATCTTCTATGCTGGAATAGGATATTTTGATCTCCCGTAGCAAAATGTTGTTACAGTAGTTGGAATGGTGTTGGCTTTGAGGTATAGATGTTGTGGTCGGTGTAACAGCTTCTTTATTTATCTTTTCTTGTTGTTGTTGTTTGTAAAATACTGTTTCAGCATCGTAAATCATGGATTGTTTCAGCAACGAGATTTGTGTCATGTTTGATTGTTTCAACAACGTGGTCTCAAGAAGCAACGATGGTTCTAATGGTGTTGGCTTAAGGTACGGCTATTGCGGCTAGTGTAACAGCTCCTTCTTATTACTACTGTATGTGAAATGTTGTTTCAGCATCGCAAATCATGGACTATTTCAGCAACGAGATTTGCATATTGTTGATTGTTTCAGCAATGTGGTCTTTAAGCAGCAATAGTATATTAACTGCAGTTCAAACTGTTTCAGCAACTATATATTTCTGATTAATGGCTAAGTATGAGAGTAATGTAAAATTACATGTAAAACAAATTAAACATATAGAAAAGAGAAGAAACGTTATATACCTTTGGAGAAAAGGGTTAAGGTGATAATGTAGGCTTAAATATGAGTGGGAAAAGGATGTAATGATAGAAAAAAGTATGAGTAAAAAGGTACATTATAGGGTCCTAACATCCCCCCCAACTAAAAAGGTTGCATGGCCTCAGGAAAATTCAATTTGAATCTGAATCCGAATACCGACTCTGAGCGTGCAAATTACTTAAGTAGTAGTTGTGGAAAGTACTGTCTATTGGAGCTCTGAATCCTTGAACACGTTGTAGCCTTTGCCAGGCCACTACTTCAACCTTCTTGGGCAACTTATGATGAACTTGATACTTCTTTGCTGGCATCCACAGAATGGGAAAATGGAACTGATAACCTATCCAATTTTTAGCACATTGTTGGACACATTTGATGTAACTCGGTACCCGGGAGATTGTTGTCTTAATATTGGTAGGACTAAAGGGATTGTGTTCCTGCCTTTTCTCAGAATATTGTTTCCAAAAACATGTTATTTTCTTCTAGGGAAGTAGTGTCTGTGGATTTAATAAATTGTTAGCAATCCTAAAGTATTGTTGCCTGTAGTTTCCTTATGTATTGAGTCATCCCTGGTTTCTTCAAAAATTTGTAATATTATGCAACAAACGTGGCAACATTCTATGGTTCTGGCTGTATCCAGAGGAGATGGTTATCTTCATTATGCTTGGCAGCTAGAAAATCATTCTGCCACGTAATCTAGTTGGTAAGGAAGGAGACGAGTGCCCGAATCTGGATATCACCAACAAGAGGGTTGAGATTAAGTTGTTTGTTCTCAGGAATAGCTTCATTATGAAGATATACCTCACATAATAGATGTTGATCAATAGTATATGCTTCTACAAAGGTTTTAACAAAATCTTCTCGTTTGAGCATTGCATAGGGTCTTCCTTCTTTGATTGATTTAATCTGAAAAAGTGTAAGTCGTTCTATAAGGAAAAGAGAGTAATTTGAGGATGGTTTCCTAGCAACCAACATTTTTTGTACCAAATCAAACATCAAGAGAAATTTTCCTTTTAACTCTTCATTCTTCTTCTTATGGGCATGAGATTCTTGGCGTGTTTGCTCCAAAGCTTCTCAGTTTGAATATATGCGGTTCAACCAAAGTAGTTTGTGCTCCTGCAGACTTTTGTCATGTGTAATAGCAGACTCCTTTTTCCATTTGTCCATTATTTCCTGCTCATTCCATGGTTGAGTTTGTGTTTAAGCATCACAAGTGGTAGGCTGAGGTAGGGTCTGAGTGGCTTGTTCCACAAGAGTAGGGGTATTGATCTTGCTAGGAGGGACATATTCATCAATAGGCAGTGTTTGTACAGCTTTACTAATAAAAATAGGGGCTTCAGATGTAACAGTTGTTGTAGGCCAGGGTTCATTTTTTTGAATTTTGGAAGGTCCTACTGGTTCTTGTGTAACAGTAGGGTGTTCTTCTTCTTTAACTACAAAAGTCATAGGTGCAGGGGAAGCTCCAGGCATTGGAATTTGAACCACTTTGTAGCCTGCTTGATAATAAATATCCCCACATTGGTTGCACATATACTCTCTATACTGATCATATTTTTTTTTTTTCTATGTCATGGCCGCTACACAAGCTAAGGTATACAAATTAAGTTCCCTGTCATAAGCTTCCTTTGCCATTACCAGCTCTTGTTTGTAAGCTTCCAGTTCTGATCTTAAAAACTCGTTCTCTTGTAAGAGAGAATCCATTGTTGGTTCTGGTTGTTGATCTGTCATCGGTGTATCAAGAGGGGTGGTTGCTTTTTGTGTGGCGGTCACAACCTCGGTAGTTGGTTCTTGTGGAGCAGCTACAAAATCAGTAGCTGAGTCTTGTGTTTCATCCACTTGATGTAAGGCAAATAGTGTTACCACACCCTGGGCATGTGATTCTTGAATTTCAGGAATAAAGTCAGTAGTTGGTTCTTGTGTTTCAGCTGTAGCTGGTTCCTGTGTAACAACTATAGTTGGTTCTTGTGTTTCAGCTATTGAATGAGTAGTTGGTTCTTGTGTAACGACTACTATTGTAGCATCCTGGGCATCTGATTCTTGTATTTCAGGAATGAAGTCAGCAGTTGGTTCTTGTGTTTCAGCTGTAGTTGGTTCTTGTGTAACAACGATAGCTAGTTCTTGTGTTTTAGCTACTGAATGAGTAGCTGGTTCTTGTGTTTCAGCTACTTGATGTAAATAAAATGGTGTCACTGCATCTTGGGCTTCTAGTTCTTGTGTTTTAGTGCCCATGGGTTGAACAGGTAAAAATTCTAGGGTTTGGGAGGGTAGAGGTGTATGGTTTTTTAGCAAAATGGGTTGGGGGTTTAGGGCAGTGGTAGTAGTGGTTGCTCTTGTTGAAGCCCTCATTCATTTTTTTGGTAAAAATGAAGGAAAAGTAGGAATTTTCTTCTTTCTTTTGCTTGTGGATTTTTCCTCAGTGATGGGGCAGAGAGGGTTATCAGGTTTATTTGCTTCAGAATCATCGCTAAGGATATGAACAGTAGGAGTAGATGATTCTGGTAAGTTGTGGGGTGGACTTGGTATTGTAGGAGGGTTAATTGGATCAATTGGATCTGTAGGTGGATTAATAGGTATTTTTGGAGGGTCAGGAAGGTTTTGTGGTTTCTCTTCATGAGGATTTTCAGGATGTTCAGCAGCTTCCTGAGGGTTTATGGGTGGATTTTTTAGGAGAGGGTTTTGTTGGGAAAAACCCTTTTGGATGAGTAGTTGAACAAGACGGTGATGGGTGAGGGAAAGGGTATGATTATTAGCCTTTTTACAATAATGAGACATATTTCTAAGACATCCGAGAAAATAGCAGGGAATATTCACCAATCTAACATGTTGTAAATGAGATAACAAGACAAAATCGTATTGGTAAACTACCTGGTATCGGCCTTCATAGGTGAGATAGTGCTTGACAAACTCTGTAACTTTTGGCCAAGGAGGCGGCAATGAGCTAAGTTGAAAACCCCAACCTTTAGGCTCAACTTGTTCTCCTGGCAAGAGAAAATCCTGCTGGGCATTAAGGATAATGTGTTTGCGACTGAACCAGTGAATGCCAGTGACAAGAAGACCCGAGACCTGTGCAACATCATCCTCTGTGATTGGAATATGAACCCCTTGAACAATAGAATGGTCTTGTTGAAGATTTCGAGCAAATTGAAGAACCTTTTGTTGATCAAATCCCTGGAGCCTCTGAAAATAACATAGCCAACTTGCCTGCTGAAAGATTTGGTAGACTTCTAAATACAATTCTAGCAGGTTTGTTGTGGCGGGTTCGTATCATATAACAGGACCTCCCATAGCTATTCAACTCAGTAAAATGCACAGTCAGAGAGTCAAGTAACCGCACCCAAACAGAGTAATTTTTGTGGATGAAGGCATGCAAATGATGGTGAAAAACAAAATGGTGGATAAAAAGTGACGATAGTCGGTTCGTGTGAAATGATGGCATAAAATTTTGATATTTCCCCCCTCCAACTACAGCTAAAATAGTGACTTTAAGTGAATGATAGTAATGAATCGAGATATTCTCATTATCCATAGTTCAATTGTATTTACATATAAAGTTTACATACCTCATCTTTACCTTTGATTTGTACTTCGAAAAATATAGTGCTTGTCCATAATAGATCTGCAGTAACCATGGGAGAGACTTTGGATTTATTAGAGAAATTGTATCAAGGGTTTGTTTAATCATGAGAGAAGGTCATGAAAGGACAGAATGTAGTATGAAAATAGGAGAAGTGAGAGCGAAAGAGCTGAAGCAGATGTTTTTATTGACAGGAAATGCTGAGAAAGTGGTATTTCAGCAACAGGAAAAGAATGGAAAAATGTTTGTTGAAGAGTGATGTTTTAACAATGGAAAATAATGTTGAAGAAATGGTGTTTCAACAGCGGGGAAAAATGGGGAAAAATGTTGTTGATCAGTGGTGTTTTAGCAATGGGAAAGATGGGAAAAATGAGGAAAATGTTGCTGAAGAGTGGTGTTTCAACAATGGGAAAAAGGGTGAAATATTGTTGAACAGTGGTGCTTCAGCAATGGGAAAAAAATGGGGAAAATGATTAAAATGTTGCTAAAGAGTGGTGTTTCAGCAATGGGAAAAAGGGTGAAATGTTACTGAACAATGGTGTTTCGGCAATGGGAAAAAGGGTGAAATATTGTTGAACAGTGGTGTTTCAGCAATGGGAAAAAATGGGGAAAATGAGGAAAATGTTGCTGAAGGGATTGAAGAAAGAGGAAGCAGTGCTTCACAAAATGAAGCTTGGATCTGCTTGTAGTAAGATTGTCCTTTCTTGGTAGGCCTTTTCTTGGATCGAGAATCTGCAAAAGAATCAATTGTAACATGCATTCCTTGACATGGATTATTAGTAAAAGAAATTTAATCTAATACTAAAGAAATTAAATTCAGAAAAATTAATTGTAATGAGGGGCAGGAGGCTCCTCTAAAAAGAGATAATCTGAATCTGCCACACATGTGGCCTTAAAATCTTCTTTGGAAATGGGGCACTGGTATAGATGGAGCCGATGACCATTCACTAATAACAGTGTTTTAGAGTCATCAATTTTGAGGAGCCTTACTGTTCCATTAGGGAAAATAGTGCCCACTTTGTAAGGTCCTAGCCATCTTGTACGTAGTTTCCCTTGAAATTATTTAAACCGAGAATCATACAGTAAATCCAAATTACCTTTATGGAATTGCTTATGCTTGAGGGTTTTATCATGCCATTTTGTTCTTTGTTGTTGAATCATAGTTGTCTGATGAATGGCATCTAGTCTTTTTTCATCCAATTCATTAAGTTGTTGCAACCTGGTTGTTTTTGCATCAGTCAAATCAAGGTTAACAACTAAAGTAGTCCTTAAGGTTTTGATTTCAAATTCCACAGAAAATACAACACTTTTTCCATAAACTAATTCATAGGGGGAGAATCATGTAGTATTTCTCTAGGTAGTTTTGTAAGCCCATAATGCTTTAGGGAGCCTTTGAGACCAATCGTTTCTGTTTTCCTTCACTGTTTTTGTGAGAATGGCTTCTATTACTTTATTTGTGCTTTCCACATGTCCATTGGCTTGGGGGTGGTATGGTGTATTCATTCTATGATGAATATGATATTTTTGAAGGATGGCTTTAAAACCATGAGAAGTGAAAGGAGGTCCCCCATCTGTGACTAATTCTCTAGGCACTCCAAATCTGATAAAGATATCTTCAAATAAAAAATCTAGAACAATTTCTTCAGTAGCTCTATGGAGTGCTTTAGCCTCCACCCATTTGTTCATATAATCTGTGCAGACCACTATATAAACTTTTTGATTGGGTGGAGGGTTAATGGGTCCTACAAAGTCTAAGGCCCATCTTTCAAACGGTTTGAGTACTGCCTGGGGATTTAATGGCATTTCATCTCTATGATTAGGTTGACCCATTCTTTGACAACTATCACAGGCCCGAACATATTTCTTTGCATCTTTAAAAAGTGAGGGCCAATAATAACCCGTCCTGAGAATTTTATGTGTTGTTCTCTTATCAGCAAAATTCCCTCCACAAGGGCCATCATGACAAGCTTTTAGTAAATCATAAACCTCATCTTCTCTAATGCATCTTCGGATTTCTTGATCAAGTCCTGTGTGGAAAAGACACCCACTTATCCAGCTATACCGAGCACTTTGTTGAATGATTCTTCTTTTCTTTCGGTGGGATAGGTGTGGTGGTAACTTCCCTAAAATCAAGTAGTTAGCGATGCCTGCATACCATGGTGAGTGAGCAGATACTGCAAATAGATATTCATTAGGAAATGAATCATCTACTGGAGTATTATCATCAGGTGTTAACCAAGAAAGGAAATTAGCAACTACATTTTCTTTTCATGGTCTATCTACAATTGTAATATCAAATTCTTGTAATAATAGTAACCATATGGTGACTCGAGCATTTGTGACAGATTTGTTCATTAAATATTTGATAGTTGAGTGATCAGTATGGAAAAAAGTAGAATAGCCAGTGATGTAATGTCGAAATTTATTAATAGCATAGATAACTGCTAAAAAATTATTTTTGGTAACTATATAGTTAAGTTCAGCATGACTCATATTCTTGCTAATGAAGTAAATAGCATAAGGGATATGATTTTCTTCTTGTCCCAAGACAGATTTTGTTGCAGTATCTGAAGCATCAGAGGATATATGAAAGGAAAGTGTCCAATTAGGTCCTCTTAGAATAGGAGTTGTAGATAACTAATGTTTGAGTGTATCAAATGCTTCCTAGCAAATATTAGTCCACTTGAATTCAGCATTTTTCATAAGTAACACAAACAAAGGGGAAGCTATTTTGGAAAAAAAATTGATAAATCTTCTATAGTATCCAACATGTCCTAAGAAACTTCTCACATCTGTTTGGGTTTTGGGAATAGGAAGGTCTTTAATGACTTGTATCTTGGATGGATCCACCTGAATTCCTTGAGATGAAATAAAATGTCCAAGTACTATTCCTTCACTCATCATCATATGACATTTTTCTGTGCTTAAGCAGAGGTGGGCTTGTATACATCGTTTAAGTACTTTCTCAAGATTTTGTAGTGCTTCTTCAAAAGAGACACCATAAGGGATAAAATCATCCATAAAAATTTCCATAGAGTCATTAATCATATCAGAAAAGATTCCTATAACTTCTCTTTGAAAGGTTGTTGGTGCATTACATAGTCCAAATGGGAGGACTCTATAAGCAAAAGTTCCCCATGGGCTAGTAAAAGTTGTCTTATCTTGGTCTTGGAGTGCAATTTTGATCTGGTTATACCCACTGAAACCATCTAAGAAAGAGAAGAATTTATTCCCTGACAAACTATCTAACACCTAATCAACGAATGGTAAAGGAAATTGATCTTTTTGAGTGGCTTTATTTAAGGCTCTATAATCTACACACACTCTCCATTTCCCATTTTTCTTAGGAACTATTACCAACGGGGAAACCCATTCACTGTCTGATATATGATATATAAACCCTGCATTAAGCAATTTTTGAAGTTCCTCCTTAAGAATTTCTCTTAAATTAGGGTTCATTCGTCATTGAGATTGGCAGATCGATCGACAATATTCCTTGATATAGATACGATGAGTACATAATTCAAGAGAGATTCCCTTAATATCTATATAGTCCCATGTGAATGCTTCCTTGTGTTCAAGAAGTAACTTCATTAATTGTTGTGTTTCAACAACTGTCAAGTTGGGGTTTATATTCAGTGTTTTGCCAGGTTCAATTTCTACTGGTATACTTTTAGAATAGATGGTAGCCGATGTTTGAGGTAGGTCTTCACAGTTAAGGTTTTCCTGGGTATCTGACTCCAAAAGTGCAGCTAGTTGATTATGTGTTTCTGGAGTCACAGAGGAGGGTTCACAAATAAAATTATTAATTACTTCATCCTCAGTGACGTCTTTTGAAACAAAGATTAAATTTTTCGTTCCTAAGGTCTAGATTTTTATTTTTAAGGTTTCGGCTTTCCTTAAAGAAAAATTTCATCATTTCTGAAATTCGCGATATCTTTTTATTTGTTTTTGAATAAAGAACAGATAAAAGTTTACAAATATATAAACTTTCCAATACTTTTCAAAAAATTATTTAAAAGGAGTATAATTTTAAATTTGTGAGTTTTTCAGTCAAATGTTAAAGAAATCGGGATTCGGGGTTTGACGTAAACAAATTTTTAATGCAAATCAAATTACGAAACCCCAATCCCAGATTTCCCGATACTTTAAAACTTAATTAAAACATAAGTTACTTAATTCTCAATTAAAAAGGTTTAAAAGTTAAGTTAATCATGTCGCGATATCGGGATTCGCGGTTCAATAAAATCATATAATCTTGTCATTGTGTTCCCCGATTTCTCGATTTCGCGATACATTTGATCGTTAATGTAAAGATATGAATTAAGTTAATCTCTGCTAAGAATGATTAAGAGTTAAATAATTACATCGCAATTTCGGGATTCGTAGTTCTATGAGAAGTGTGTTTCTTGTCATCCTATATCCCTAAATCCCGATCACCAAAATTTTGACTCATAATTCACATTTAAAATAAACTATATCTGTTTTGGCCTTAATCTTGATTACTGAGTTGATTAAGATAAGTTAAATCATGTTTTAAAGAAACGGGCCATCACTATTTCACGATTTCAGGATTCGCGATTCCATGAGAGCACGACTCATGTCATCAGATTTCCCGAAATCTCGACTTCCGGTTTTCCGATTAATGAAATCCTGAAAATATTGAATCTCAATTAATCAACATATTAAAAAACGTTTTAATTTTAATTAATACATCGCAATTTTGGCAATCAGGTTTCTTCGATGACATATTTTTTGACATCAAAATTGACGAAACCCCGAAAACCATGTTTTCAAATTTAACTCAAACTTAACACTAATAAATCCACTTTCTAAATAGTTTTAAAATTAATTTTTCTTTGAATGTTCATTAATGCTTCGTGTTCTAATTTGGTATGTTTCCCTTTATATTTGAAAATGACGAGAAATCCTAAGTACGGACATTGAATGCATATCTCCGAAAATCTTTTCTTCTTCACGAGCTTTTATTTTGTGACAGATGTACGATTCTCACTATACGTAAGATATATTCAAATTAAGCGATCAAACGTCTGTATTTTCTTTTCAAAGCTAAGTTTTTCATCCACTCTCTGTGACAGGTTTTCAAGTTAAACAAAGAGCTATGGCACCTAAAAAAGCACCAAAGAAAAACGAAGACCAACCAGAAGGTGATATTATCTCCGATACTACTGCATCCGGCGTACACTCCGTCAAATCGTGGACTGAAATTTCCAAAAAGCTGGAGGATGAGCTTAAATATGCAGACCTTGATATAGAAAATCATCTCCGAGATATTGCTGAGTCTGAGCTTCATAAGGTTGTTGCACGTTCGAGGTTGGTAACATATACCGATATGATCTGTTGGGCTCTGGATAGGGTGGACATCCCGACAAGAAGCATTCTAAACAAGCAAGGAGCTGTCGTCGGCTCATTCAGGCCTAAGCACATTCAAGTAATGTATAAACTCTCACCAAATTACAAACACACCTTCAATACTGAATATTTAGCTGAGTTTCAAAGAAAGGAATGTGTTGAGGCAGGCCAGACATATCCCGACATAATTAGAGGATGGGCGAGGTCCGAAGCAAAGTTTAGGGCCGATGTTCATGGGATTTATGCTTCAGCCTCTTTAAACGAATATATGGTTTACGCAGCCATGATGTTATGCAGACTTTTCAAGAGAAAAGATCCCTGTCACTTTCATGCAGACTAGACACCCTTCCTAGAGGAAGTTTCAGAAGGATGTAGTTTTAACTGGCATAAAATTTTGTCAGATAACCTAATTTGAGAGGTCGTAAATTATAAAGCAGCCAGGTCAAAAGGACAGCCAGTATCTTTTTATATGTCTACATATATTATGGATGCCATTTGTTTTATGACTCATTTTCCATTAATGAATTGGAGTTGGAATGTTTCTTTCCCAGAGCCTGTTCATAAATACCACTCAGCTCTCTGGGAAGAAAATGCAAAAGATGTTTTTTATGATGTTTGTCATTATGTAATTATCCCTCTGCACAAAATATTCTTTGGATGCGAACCCCCTCGCATTTCTGACGCAATCATAGAAAACCTCAAATCAGTTGCCGACTGGTTTATTGAAGAAAATTTTTCCTATGTTAGAGTCTATGGTTGTTCTATTCCTCCTCATGCACTCCCGAAGTTCTTACCAGACAGATTGGTATGCAAAGAAGTGGCTTCTCAGTTGGCCAAGGGTGGTATTGGGTTAGATTTAAAATCCCTTCAGAAAAAAGCATGGCCATCTTTCCCTATTCATATCGGGAAATTTACTTTATCTAACTTAGGTCATTCTAAAGTAGAGGCCAAGTCATTGGAGGAAGTTAAATTAGTAGACATCGAGCACATAAAACATGACCCTTACCAAATAATTAGTCATCATTACATACAGTGTAATTTAAAAGCATATGAACATGAAGTTTCTCTTTACGATGATATTTTCAAAGATGTTACATATTATGAGGAAGTGCAGGATAGAGTACAGGCCTTGTCACCTGACTCACGGGTGGGGTTTGCATCTTTTCAAAGACATAGGCGAAGCTGCCTACTGAATATTTTACAAGGTGAAATATCAACTTCATTGCCAGAATAGGAAGAAACCCTTCCAGGGTTTGAAACTGATACTCAGGATAAATCAAATGACAAAGATAAGTTGAAGGATTCTGAAATACCTCCTCAAAACATAGAGGGTTCTCAGATAAAAGAACCAGGGACAGAGAAAGGAAAAGGATTGGAAACAAGTCCAATAATTCTTGATGATATTCATAAAAAGATTGGAGGAATTGCTTCAAAAGAACTTGGCAGTCCTATCACAGCTTTGACTCCATTACAGTCAACTTTCGGAACCCCTCATGAAGGAGTTTTATACGTCAGTGATCTGGAGCCGATTTCAAGAGATGAAATCCCCCCATCTGATTATTTTTTCAGCAAAAAACGAAGAGTTGTCTTGAAACAGGAAATTCATCCTGTAGGAGAAAGATCAATTAAGAAGCATAGAGTTATCATAGATGGGAAGAAACTCAAAGAAGGAGAGTTTTCTACAGAGTTAGCAGGGACAATGGGTGCTATAGCATCGGCTAATATATATTCTATTGGAAACCTAACAACTATGCTTGAAAAAAAGGATCAAGAAATAACCCAGTTGCAAGACAGACTGAAGGAAAATGAAAGAAATATTGGTTGGGGAATACAGAAGGGTCTAGAACAAGCTAGACTCAAAGATATGTAAGAAATCCAAAAGTTGAATAAAAACTTGGATGAGGCAAAACACATGATACAGGTCACTCAAGAACAGGTTCAAAAGCTAGGAGAAGAAAATAATTTTTTGCAAAACAAGATTATTTCTATTGCTAACCAGGTAATTGAAATTGAAAATTTTAGGACACAGGCATCAGAGATATATGTAAGAATAGAAGAAGAACAACAGAAAGTATTATGTAATCTGGAAATAATCCAGAACTATTTTCAGGAATCAAATAGATCCACGGAAAAGGTGTTTTAGAAAGAAAAAGAAGTGAAAGCAACAAGGAATACTTTTCAAAAAGCAGTGGCTTCTTCACAAAAAGAAGAAATTGGAAAAATTCAGAAATTATCTATTTCTGAACAGGTAAAAGGGGATATAATGATAAAATTCTGGGAATCAAAATTGGCTGAATATAAAAGAATTACAAAAGAAGTTAATGAAGATTGTCAAGGAATCTTCAATCTTTTTAAAAAATATTCATTAAATATTGGGACATATGGTTGTTTTGGGTTATTAGGCGAAGTCAACATTGCCAGGCATCAGCTGAATTCGAGAGAAGAGCTCGAAGAAAAGAAAGCAGAAATTGCAAATATTAAATTGGTCAACATTACAGAAATCAACAAGTGGATGGTAAATTCGAGTTTAAAGTTGAAAACAGTGAAATTCACATAAAGTATGATAGAAAGTAGATTTCCAGAAGTACAGAGGAGATTTTTCTCTTTTAAAGCAAATGAGATACCCGAGGCTCCAAGGATCTTAGTAAATTTTTTGGGAAAATGTGTTCAATGCGTTGAAAAAGAGAAAGAAAGTTCGTCAACGCAAATTTAAAACTTTTTAAATGTTTTTATTTATTAGAATTTTGAAAGAAATTGTAAACGGTTGACATTATTCTATGTAACCGTAATATTAGGGAGTTGGTTAGCTACCAACGAGAAACTTTGATAGAAATGTATAAATATATTTTCAAAAGGCTGAGAAAGGGCATCAGAAAGTTTGGAGAGAGCCATTTTTGTAACATCAGTTTTGAATTTCATCAGAATATAAATCACAAACGAGATTCTGGATCCTGCAACTTCGTAACTATGTGTCTTCCCTTGTTTGTCATGCTTTGTTAAATTTTAATTTTAAATGTTTTCTAATGAGTAATTGATTTGAAATTATATGCATCTTTGTTTAGTATTTCAGATTGGTTTGGATGTTGAATGTTTTACAGTCTTTCCTCTAAAATTGCTTTAGCAATTTTAAGACCTGTAAAACCTTTTGTTCCTTAATACTTAACTCTGTTAGAAATCTTGTTTTTCTTTCATCATCGTTAATTGAAATATAAGATTCTTTCTTGATAAAAGCCTTATATTTCCCTGTAGTGTGTTTTGTTATCTATAATTTCAAAATTGTTATGAAACCAGGAAACGACCTTGAATGTGTTTTACATTGTTGTTTTAGATTTTAAAAGTTGTTTTCATCAATCTCATCTCTGGAAATATGAAGTAACCAATTGATTAAAAACCCATTTATAAACCTTTTAAACTTTATCATCCATGACTGTCCCTAGTAGCAGACAACCTAACGTAGAACCGGGCCTTCAGGATCAAACCAGCATTTCCCTAAGTTTATTTAACACTATTTTACAAACAACAACCAATAGGGCTGAGTTAGAACGATTATGGGATGCTATTGAGCAAGACATTAGCATCCAAGAGCAACAGGAAGTAAGACAGAGATAGTTGAGAAACTGAATCTATTCTGATCTTTCTTTGATTCCTTATTTCCAAATATTTTTATTAAAGTTATTAACGGATACCTTGACGGTATGTTTTATAGCCTTAAAACATAAACTCAGGAACAACAACATCTTTAAGGCTTAAGGCTTGTCCGATAGTCAAGATAGGTTGAGTAGTTTGATCATCAAAATCCACCCATAAGGAATTGTCATTATTAATCAAGGTGTTATCACTCCAGGAAACTCTCCTAGGCTGTAAGTCAAAGATGCCTGGTAACTCAACCTTTTTGGAAACTATTTTCTTAATAATTGATGTGGTTTTTGGATCAAGATGAGTATATAGGAACTAGACTATGTCTTTAAGACTGTCTAGTAATATCAAATATTACAAGGCCTTCTAAAAATGAAATCAGACAAGGGTTGATCAAATAGGATAGAAGGTAGTTGGTAAACCAGATTATACTCATGTAAAACAGTAAGCACAATAGGTTTAAAAACTAAGGCAATAACTTATGATCCTTAAATTAATCAATCAATTAGTGAGATGACAGTCACATGTAGATTGAATAAGCGCCAACAAAGAAATCATTCACTCATAAGATATCAAAGAACAGAAAAGAAAGGTCTGAAAACACAGATGAAGGAAGCTTGCAATGTTTCATATATTAAGAATGAGTCTTAGTTACAGTAGCAKCATGTAGAACCCAAAATCKAACCCTTGGTTCATATTCTATCCTAAGMTTTATAGCTTTACAAAGTAGTTCTGAGATCCTGAAAACAAGGATCAAATATACTAAAGATAGTAACTCAAAATTCAGTTGCAAAAGATGTGGGATGATCCCAAAAAATGAGGTCAATCCCAGATTTCATGGTCTTTCTCTCTTCTTGATTGTTGGTGAAGTGTAGGATCGCCTCCCAAGGCTAAAAGATGACTCTCCAAAAGAGTCAAATTCGAATCTGCTGAGGTGGCAAAGTGTCCTGATTTTCTGTCTTGCCAAAAGATATCAAAAACCTTTAGAACACCTCTTCTTTCCACAATCTGTCAAAAATAACTGTTGGCTTTGTCTTGATAATTCATCAGATGTTCATTCGAAAAGATTTCAAACCTTTTCAACTCAAAAAACCTTGGTCTGTGCAAAAACTTGATTATTCTAAACATGACAAGCTTTCGGTGGTTAACTTGGAAAGCTTCAGGGTGGTTTAACTACCAAAAGCACTGCTTTTGGTGGTTAATGAACAGTCGTCCTGTTCGCCTAAACCACCGAAACTGCATCTTTGAGAAAATTTCAAAATTTGTAAAATGCTCACCTGGGTCCCTTTTTGATGCTCATGGTTTCTTAGATGAGGCAGCCCTTGTTCTTGCAGACCTGCGAACTTCTACTGGTTGTGGGGGGTGTTCTGGTGTGTCCATCATAGTCATGGCTAAGTTAGCCAAAGTTTCCAATCCAGTCTGCTCCTCTGTTGGTGATTGAAATTGTTTTAACTTTAACCTCATAATCCTGAGTTGTCTATACAGCTTCATGTTTTCTCTAATCAATACCCTGTTTCTATATTTAATTTTATCATGCTTCTCCTTAAGGGTTTGATTCATTTTGAACAGTTCTACATTTCTGTCAGTGAGATCTGTGTTGGCTTTTTTGATCACCCTTTCTAGGACTTCCATTTCATAAACCTGTTGCAGGAGCTTGTTGATTTTCTGTGTTCTAGCTATTTTAGGCCTGCTTGAGGAGGCTTCTTCTTCTGGTTGCCTATGGGCCTCTGGAGGACTTGGTGAAGGTAGGTTTGAACGAAAATCTGCACCCTGTTCAATTTGCATGTTATCATGTGTCTCTGCCACCTCTTGTTCTGATTCTGAATCACTGTAAGGTAGATTTAGAAGGTTATTTCCTGTGGCAGGGTTTTTAGACTATTTACCTTCAAACTGCAATTTTCTCTTGATTCCTTTCTTCTTGTCAGGGGATGATTTTATAGGATCTCTTTGTAGTGAGATTCCTTTCCTTTTCCTGTGACTACTCTTGGGAGTAAGAGTTTTTCTGCCTCTGGCTTTCTTATTTTCTGCCTCTGGTGGTCTTTCTGTTTGAAATTCATTCCAAAATGAAAATAAGCCCCACTCAATCTGTTTCCTTTGCAGAGCTTCTCTCACGAGAAGAGTAATTAGCCCTTGATGTGATAATCTGCTGACAACCTTAGCAGGCTCGGCTTTCACTTGTCTTTCCACCTTCGTTAGGGTTTTTTGAAAGAAGTAAGGCAGGTTTATAAGCTCTCTGCCTGTGAAATGATTCAGAAGTACATTAGCCTGTTGTAGCGCCCCTCACAAGTGATATACACCAGAATTGCCTTCAACAGGGACTGCCACTTTGGTTCCAAATACGACATGGGAATATCCTTCTTCCAGATCAAAGATTTATGCACTGGTAACAAATATGACCTGAATTTGTTGTTTGAAGGTGTGGTAGTCTTGAACCAACAATCTCTCGACATGGGTAAACCTGTGTATTCAGCAATGGTTGCTTTGTCAATGATAATCTCCTCCTTGCCAACTTTAGTCGTCCTTCCATCATAGGAAATAGCAAATGATTCGGCCACCTGTTGGTGAAAGTTGGTTAATTTCTCACAGTATGCAAAAACTCTGGTCTGTTTGAAAAATTTGGCCACCTCCGGGTGAGCTTCTAAATACCATACTCCATCTACCTCAGATCTCAAAGTTGGCCCTGCTTTCGACATGGGTCGATGTTCAGTGTGCCTATGATTATGGGGAGCTGGACGTCCAAGGTGACAATGACTCTAGAAATTAGGCAGACAACAAGTATCACTCATGAAAAACTGATGGAACAGGGTGACACAAACATTAGGATTACCGAGTTCAGAAAACTAACCCAGTTTCAGACGACAGATTGACTGAGAATATGCCGAAACTTCATATTTTCAGTAGCATTTTTATTTCTGAAACTAAAAGAGGATAGATTTTGAGCTTACCTGATAACTCGACCAGGCTTACTTGACTCGAAAATGCTCACTGGACTTAATCACGCATTTACAATCACCAGAGGAAACGGGATTATGAAAATACGACTTACTGCTGAAATCGCGAGCTGACGGTTATCTTCAGCAATCTCTGGGATTCATAATGACTCATCGAGGATTCAAATGAAAGAATAACTAGATCATGATGACTAGCGTACTTGTGACTAAAATGGAGGGAGGCTCCATGCGATCATACATGAAAATCACCACCGTGTTTGGATTTTGAAATGACCAATGTTGTTGAAAAGACACAGGGGCTTCAAAACTTTCGGATAGACACCACGAACGTGCATACCCTCCACCATGGCGAGCTTTCGGCAGTTGTGTTTTAATCATTGCACCAACTTGATAGCTGGCTCATGTGAAAGCATGGGCTTTCCATTTTTACCGTTGAAACACTTTCGGTGGTTAATCGCCTTCTTGCTTCAACCCCTTAACTACCGAGAACAAAGACTTTTGGTGGTTAATGAGCACATTGAAGGCTCGCCTAAACCACTGAAACTAGATATTTTGACTTTTTCTTGATCGAACCAAATTCAAAATTTCTTTTGAGCTTATTTTCAAAATACAGACTCTCTAAGCTACTTACAAAAATTTAGAAATAAAATTTAGATCACAACCTATCACCTCAAAAAGAAAAAATCCACCAATTTATTTGAGGAGATAACACTAGCTCCTATTGGGGATGAACACCTCCCTATGAGGTTTCAAGAACCATAGAATCAATGCCTTTCCTGAAAAAGAACATAAAAACTAAACTATATGCTAGTGTTTCCATTGGGCATGGAGTTATTCAAAAATAAAAACTAAGACTAACATTACAATGTTTAGGCTTCACAGCCTTAGACAAAATAGAGTTTTAAAAATCGCCTGTTTACTGGGCCACCGAACATTTCTTCGCCTTCCAGATTCTGCAGTATGAAAGTGTTGTTATTCCACACTTGAGTAATTGTGAAAGGACCTGTCCACAAGGAATCGAACTTGTTATGCTTGCCTTTATCCTGTCTAAGAGAATCCCATTTTAAAACCCAGTCACCGATCTGAAAACTTTCCACCTTCGCCTTTCTGTCAAAAGTCTTTTTGATCTTCTTCTGATGAGCCTTTGATATGTCCACTAACTATTTGCGAGCTTGTTGCAGTTCCACCAAATCAAGCATCCTTATCACCATGTCATTTGACTCGGTTTTTGTCTTCCTGAAAAAACTTAACAACTGGCCAAAACTAACTGAACAGGAAAAATAGCATCAGTCCCATAAACCAATTTGAATGGGGAAGTTCCTATGGATTTTTTAATAGTTACTTTGTCTGCCCATAGAGAAAATTTCAGTTTGGAATCCCAATTCTTTTTATTTTCCTCTAACAGTTTTCTTATGATTTTGATCAAGCTCTTATTTGATGATTCAGCCAAGCCATTACCTTGAGGGTAATAGGGAGTCGAATGTACCAGCTGAATACCCATTGATTCACACATGTCTACCAATGCTTTTGCTTTAAACGTTGCTACATTATATGTTACCAACCTCTTGGGACAATCAAATCTGCTCAAAATATTTTCATAGAGAAACTTCATGACTACCTTGTGTGTAGCATTCCGGGTGGGAATTGCCTCTATCCACTTTGTGAAATAATCTGTGGCTACCAAAATCCACTTGTGTTGACCATTGGATGAAGGATTTATCTCACCTATAAAATCTAAACCCCATTACTGAAAAGTACCATTCACCACTATAGGTCTCAGGGGTAAATATTTTAGTTGTTGCTTACCAGTAAATCTTTGGCATTTGTCACAAGATTTGATGAATGCACACACATCTGAGAAGAGGAAAGGCCAATAATATCCAGCCCTCAGGATCTTATGGGCAGTGGTCTTCCAGTAATGATGATCGTCGCAAACATCTAAATGGAACTGATGTGTCACTTCGACTGACTCTTCTTTATCTAAACATCTGAGAAGCAAACCAGCAGGGTCTTTCCAATATAACAGATTGTTATAAATGCAGAATTTGATAGCTCTGAGCTTAAGAGCTCGAGCTTGAGTCAAACTAAGTTCAAGGGGAACTTCAAGCTTTTGCAAAAAATGTATGATACCTGAATACCATTCACAGGAAGACAAGTGTTCTGCCACTTGCTGACTGCCATGCTGCCCTTCCGCTGCCAACTCTGTCTGCAAATTTTCTGAACTTTCTCCTATGAAATTAATATCCAACAGCTTATGATTTTCCTCCGTTAAAAGCTTAGCAAGGCCCTGTAATTTTACCAATTTGGTGGGCTTTACTTCAATATTGAACTCAATCATATTTGCAATCCATCTAGCTCTCTTTCCGTCAATATCTGGCTGAGTCAAAAAATCTTTTATGGAAGATGAAGGAACATATGTGATGACCTTTCAGTGAAGAATATAAATTCTGAAGGATTTTAAATATTTTATGAGAGCATAAGCTTGTTTCTCGATAGGGTCATACCTTAGTTTAGCGTCCCTGAGTGTTTTGCTGAAGAAAGCCATGGGATGATCCAAGTTGTCATCGTCTTTCTGTAGCAGAACTGTTGCCACTGTGTCATAAGAAGCAAAGGAAAAAACATAGAAAATCTTACTGTAATCTGGGTTGATCAGAGTCGGGGATTCCATGATCGCTTGCTTGATATCCTGAAAAGAGTTTCTCGCATTGTCTATCCATTTTATCTCAGACCCTTTCTTCAGCATGCATGTTATGTGTTTGACTAATTCGGCAAAATTTGGCACAAACCTTCTGACAAAATTTATCTTACCGAGCAGCGATTGAATGTCCTTTTTTGACCTTGGCAAGGACATATTTTGAATTGCCTCTACCCATGCTGGATCAATCATTACACCTTCTTCTGAGATGATGTGGCCTAAGAGCTTACCTTTCCTTAGAGAAAACTGGGTTTTCTTGGGATTCAATGAGATCCCGAACTGCCTGCATTTTAAGAACACTCTTTTCAAATGTTTTAGATGCTCCTCATGGCTGTTGGAATATACTTTGATATCATCAAGGTATATGAGGACAAACTTGTCCTTTTCTCCCATGAATGCTATGTCCATAGCCCTTTGGAATGTGGCCCCGACATTCATTAACCCAAATGGCATCTTGGTGTACATAAAGGTACCCCAAGGAGTAGTAAATGTAGTCTTCTCCTGGTCATCAGGGTGGACAACAATCTAATTGTAACCGGAAAAACCATCAAGGAAAGACATGACCTTGGCCCCTGAAATCCTTTGCAACAAGTGTTCCATCTTAGGGAGGGGATAGTTGTCTTTCTTAGAGCATTTGTTTAGGTTTCTAAAATCTACACACAATCTGACCTCACCATTTTTCTTTCTTACTATCACCAGATTGGCAATCCATTTGGAGTATCTCAAGGGAATAATGATTTTGGCATCGAGAAGTTTTTTAATTTCTCTCTCAATCACAGGCAACATAAGAGGACTGATAGGTCTGAGCTTTTGCTTGAAAGGAATGGTGTCTTTTTCAAGAGGGATCTTATGTTGAATAATATCAGGGTCATAAGTCTTTAGGTCACTATATTTCCAAGTAAAAACATCAGAAAACTCCTTCAAAACACTGCAGTATTTGGATTTCTGATCAATAGTCAATTCGGAAGACAAATTTATAAGTTTGGGTTGGCTTTCACTCCTTATGTTATGCTCGTGAACAGATGGATCTTTCTCCTTTTTGTCTGGCTTGTAAGGAACATCATTCTGATCAAAAAGCCTTTCCAAGGGTACCAAACCTCGGGGTATATAGTTGTTGGGTAGCTGAACAATATCATGCTGACCCAATTTTTTCTTTAGCTCATGTTTCTGGGATTCTTCTACATTTAGATTATGTTGGTCAACATGCAAATCAGAGAATTCGTCTACTACTTGGAGAAATCTGTTAAGTTCATCATCATCCTCAAAAACTTTCCAATATTTGATATTGTCAGGTAAGGATGGTCGGTATTTTACTTGAATCTCATAACTGAGCCTAGGGGGCATAGGAGGAATGAACATGCTGGCTGAAACAACAAGAGAATCAGCGAGCTGATTCATATCCCTTGGTATATATGAAATTTCAAAAACAGAAAAAGATTCTCGCACCTTCCATACCTCGTCCCTGTAGGCCTTCAATCTGACATGCTTAGCTTGAAAGGTGTTATTTACCTATTGTATAATAAGGTCTGCATATCCAAATACCTTCAAACCTTTTATCCCCATCTCTTTTTCTGAATTTAATCCCAATAACAGAGCCTCATACTCTGCTATGTTGTTAGTAGTTCTGAAGTCGAGCTTGAAAGACAAAGATATAGCCTCCTTTGAAGGAGAGATCAGAACTATCCCAGCACCTATTGATTCCTTAGTGTTGGCCCCATCAAAGTACATAGTCCAAACTGAAATGTCTTCACCATCAGACTGTTGTTCAATAGGCTTCACAAGATGCATAGGAGTCAATTGAGCATCATCTATCTGAAGGATGCATGAACCAAAATCGGTATCCACAGCATAGATAGGATGATTGACAGAATTCTTTCCATCACTGATGATGTAAGCAAGTTGGTTTTCCCTTTAAAGTCTTTTCATCTCCCCCCCAAACACCGGAATCATAGCATATGACAGATCCATCTGCAAGGTACCTTCTAACCTTTTTCCCCATGAACGAGACAATAAAAGCCCAAACTTAGGTGGAATATCAGCAACCACCACATCCATAACCATGATTCTCATGGGTAGTTGGGAAAGGTTTATGACAAGATCTTTGCTGAGGCCAAGACATCTGACTTTCCTAGAATCAAAGGAGAAAAGATCTTGATATGGTTTGGTGACCTCCAGACCAAGCTCATCCATCACCGCTTTTGGCATAAGATTATGTGATTCCCAGGAGTCGAGCAAACAATTGTGAAGGATTTTGTCATGGACGTTTAGGGATATGTAGAATGGCGGGAAAGAATCATCTCGGTCTTCTATCATAGGCCCTATGGTGACTTTAGGCTTATCATCTTGTAGGTTGACGAAATCATCAGATGGAGAGGTCTTTGGCTCAAGAGACTTTGGGATGGCTGATTTAAAATTTTCATTCTTCATGAGTTCAGTTAAAGGCATCGGTATCTTAACTTTTTGAATTTCTGATTCAAAATTAAAAGAGAAAGATGGTATGTCTAAAACCTTTACCTCATTGGAAGGAGATTTGAGACTGACTTTCTCCTTGGCTGGGGGATGAGTTTGTTTCTTATGTTATTTTGCAGGAAGGGGAGTCTGTTTTTCAGGAGTGGGAGGCTTCTTGGCAGTAACCTCTTTACTCTTCACAGAAGCAACAACTTCCTTGTTCTTCACGGGAGCAGCAATGGGTGGTTTCAGACCAGCACTCTTGGATCTTAATTTGTAACCTTTCTGCTCATCTTTCAAGTAAACAGATCCTTCAACACTTGCCTCTTGAATTTGCTGATCCATCATGGCTTCTTCATAGTCTACCTGTGTCAAAAATGAAGAATCATTTTCATCACCAAAACAGTTTATCTCATTTGCATCTTCGACTTCATCATGATGGGGTTGTTTCTCTTCATCTAATACTGCATTCTGAAAAGGTGGTCTGATCCTCTGATCATCAACTGGATTTCTATCTCTTTGAAGAATCTGAACTTGTGGATTATTCCTTCTGTAAGGAAAAGCATTTGGATTTCTGGGGGAAAAAGCATTTGGCTCTTTTTCCCTTGATGGTTGTTGATTCTGAACCTTCAATTTTGACATTTTAGATGTCAGACTGTCTAACATCTTCGCCATCTATTCCATTTTACTATTAGAAGAAGAGGAGTATTAAACAACAGATTTCTTCCTCTCAACCCTTCCTTTAAGCTTTTGATATGTTGTAATGTTAGATTCAACCTCGAGGGAGGCATCTTGCATTAAAGCAAGTGTGGTTGTTATCACTGAAATTTTGTCCACACAGGGCGACAAGAACTCCGCATCGTCAACACAGGACTGGAGTCATTCATGGCACAAAATTAATTCCTCAGCATTGCAAAAAGGTCAAAAAACTATACAAATGACCAAAAATTTGAAAGGTGCTTTACATCATCTGGGCGCGCGCGTGCATGTGCTTAACAGCAACGTACAAAGTGCGCACATGTGCACAAGGCGCGGCTGTTGGGAAAAAACCCCGCGCGCCTGCTAAACGGTGCATTTATTGAAATTGGTCGGCCTCCCAACCACTAATGGATCAGCTCCCAAGTCGATTTGACACCAAATCTGAGCTCAATCCTCGTGGTGGGCTGGTCAAAGACCTAATTGTGCCCTAAAGAGCCCCTTTTCACATTCTAAAGAGGTTACATAATGATCCAATGCTTGGCTATAAAAAGCCATGAATGACCACCATTTTCTCAAGGAATTCTTCATATTGTTATGCTGTTGAGATTGCTAAGGACCCATTCTTTGGCAATAAACATTACAAGCTGCATTTCATAGATCTATTCACCCCTCTCTTGAGTGAATAAGCTTGGAGTTTTTTCAACCACATTTTCATGTTTTCATTGTAAAGGAGAGCAAGCTTTGAGGGCCTCAAGAACCTTCCATTGGAGAAAGAAGGGACCCAAGTCCCCTTTCTTCTTTGTGCCTTTGGATTTCATCAAACAGATCAGCTTATGCATTGGTGATATTGGTCCATTTGTCTCTATTTTTCATTTATTTTATATGCTCATAGTTTTTATTAATTTTAGTTTAATTCTTGTTAATAGGTTTGTTGTTTTTCTTTCTAACCCTTTACCTCACAGCTGTCATGCCTAGCAGAGCCCAACTGGGCATGTAAGCACTTTTAATTTGCTCACCTAGTGACGAATTGGGTGCAAATAGTGGCTGATCGTCTTTCTCTAAGAATTAGACAAAAATATGGATCAAAGGCAACAGAGAATGTGATCTTTGTCGATGCGTCGCTTGGTTTAATCTCTGCAGGGATCTTACTGAACATCCTATTGAATCTCTTGATGAAGTCTGAGACCGACTCTCCATCCTCCCTCTTCAAATTTCCAAACTTAGAAATGTAGTATAATAGATCTCTTCTTTCTCCCCAGTGCTTCAAGAATACCTCATCTAATTGTTCAATGCCTGTGATCGAAATTGCTGGCAGCTCTTTGAACCACTTTCGGTCTTGGCCATCCAAACTCTGAACAAAAACTCTAGTACACACATCTTCTTCTAAAATGTTGATATTTTCGGCATAAGCATAAAAAGCTTCAATATGTTCTTCAGCAGTATAATCTCCTGCTCCTGTAAACTTTGGCATATATTTCTGATAGTCTCCGGTTGGCATAGCAGACAAGGGATTTGTCAATACAAGTGGGGCATATCTATTTGCCAAAATCTGTTCCATCCTGGTCAAAGGGGCAGCCATGGCAGTTTTGGTGATTGACACAGACGAGGAACTTGTAGGGGATGATGGAGGAGATGGGCTGCCTAAGTTAGAATGGAATGGTTGTCTCACTTCACCTTGAGCAGAAGTTTTAGAAATAGGTGAAAAATAAGAGGCTTTATAAAATTGACCAAGTAACAAAGCTAAATTTTCTTCTCCCTTAGAGGACAGATCATGAAGAATATCTTCAAGAACAGGCAGATTTGTGTGAGTGTATAAAACACCTTTCGAAGGTTTGATAGGTGAAGAATCAAAAGAAGATGAAGAAGAGTTTTATTTCTACTGATAAGAAACGGTGGTTATCTTTTCAGGATGGGATGAAACATCGACCTCAAAAACAGAATCAGTAATATTAGAAGAAAATGAAGGTTCTTCTACCTTATAAACTTGAGATAAATTTTCAATTTCCTGGTAATTATGAGTTTCAGCAGGGGATTCAACTAGAGGATTTTTAGATATGGAAGGATGAGTATTAGTTTGAATACCTGAATCTACTGCCCTTGCAGATCTGGAAGCCTGTCTTTGCAAAGCTTTTCCCTTACTGATGATTTTCTTGGGATCAGGAACTGGTGTTGTCCATGGGCCTTCTTGGTTTTCCCTGGTGTAATCTCTTTTTGGAGCCACTTCATTTCAATGGAGTCTCCAGATAGAAAATGTACAACCAATAGTGTCTACTTCTTGTCTATCATCAAGAACTAGATCTATGTCGTCTCCCAGAGAAGCCGAGCTTCAATCTCCTCTCCCCGACAACGACACCAATTTGTTATCACTCCAGGAAACGCTCCTAGGCTGTAAGTCAGAGATGCCTGGAACTCAACCTTTTTGGAGACTATCATCTCACTAATTTATTGATTAAGTTAAGGATCATAAGTTATTGACTTAGTTTTTAAACCCATTGTGCTTACTGTTTTACATGAGTATAATCTGGTTTAACATCTATCTTCTATCCTATTTAATCAACCCTTGTCTGATTGCATTTTTGGAAGGCCTTGTAATATTTGATATTACTAGACAGTCTTAAAGACACAGTCTAGTTCCTAGATATTCATCTTGATCCAAAAACCACATCAATTATTAAGAAAATAGTTTCCAAAAAGGTTGAGTTACCAGGCATCTCTGACTTACAGCCTAGGAGAGTTTCCTGGAGTGATAACACAAGGGTGTAGTGTGAGGGTAGAGGGTAAGTTGTTTGGTCTCATATCCATTGGAAATTGTCATTGAACTAGATCTACAACTGATAAAGGCATCTATTGTGGTTAGCCAAGGCCTGCCCAAAATTAGAGGATGAACCCCCAACTTTGTTTTAGGTTGTAATACCACAAAGTCAGCTGGATAATTCTAGGAATCAATTGAGATGATTAGGTCTTCAATGACTCCTTCTGGTTTAATTGTAGAATGGTCAGATAATTCTACAATGGTTGGGGTATCTCTGATTTCATCCTTCAGTTGTAACAGTTGTGAAGTTTCAAGAGTCATAATATTGATAGAAGTGCCTAAGTCTACCAGAACTCGAGGAATTATTGTTTTTCCAATTTACACTGTGACGATAGGATGGTCGGGATCACCATATTTAACTAGAGGAGATTTACCCGACATTAGTGCAAACAAATCACCCGTGACATGAACTATGAGGGGATCTTTAGTTTTCCTACTGGGTTTCTTAACACAAATGTCTCACATAGTTCTGGCATAAATTGGTACATCTCTTAGTGCTTGTAATAGTGGAATTTTGACATAGAGATTTTGTAATTCCCCTAGAAGATTGAAAGCAGGTGGCTCATGAGTTTTAGTCAAAGATAAACGCTTAGGGAATGGTGGTTTTGTTGTTTCAGCAACAGTGTTTGAGGACGGTTGTACCTCTCTAGGTAAATCATGCTTTTTTATTTCTTCTTTATCAGAATTAGAAGAGGTAACATCATCAATGATAGGTTCTACTATTTTCCTAGATCGTAAATGAATATCATTGCATTGTGTAGGGAAAAGAGAAAGTATAGGTTGGTTTTGAATATCAATGCACTGCACAACATTATTATTGGGGTTAGGGTTAGGTTGTACAGGTAGTTGGGGCCTCATCATTTGATTATTTTGTGGAGTACCTAATGGTAAAGAGAGTGATTGCTGAACTTGTGATTGAAATTGAGGAAATTGATTTGGGAATGAGGGTTGTTGACCTCTCCAATTTGGATTCCATTGGTTAAGGTAAGGTTGTTGTTGTGAAGGCCAAGGTGTCCATATTGTTGGGTCTACAAAGGGAGGGT
>ML802062.1:284150-300187 GCA_009831015.1 Picea engelmannii
TGTCAACAGATAGACAGCTTCAGCTTCTTCATCGGTTGGTTGTAATGCTGCTTTGATTCCTGGTAAAGAAGGGCATTGTTGAGTTTCATGATCCTTATCACAAATGGTGCAAATTGGCTTTTTGTCCAATGGGCATTCCCTTCATGGGTGCTTATCTTTGCATTTGGAACAAAATATGGACAAAGTTGCTTCTGCTTTGGCTTGTTTCTTTTGAATCTGCAAGGTGTTAATTTGTGAAGCAAAAGAGCTTAACATTTCAGTTTTAAATTCCTCAAGTAGATTACCTATTTAGGCTCTTGTTTCTCCTCCACTGGCTGATTTTTGAACTCTTGAAAATGTGGTATCCCTGTTGTTTGATCTATTCCTTACGGCTCCTCTTGAACATATTTTATAGAGGTTAACAATTTCATCATATGATTCTTTAGATATGTCCCATTTTCCCAGCATATTCAGCATATCTAGATAGTCATCCCTTACTCCTTTTAATAATATTGTTTTAAGAATATCCTTACTTACATTGAGGTGTCTGGATCTTTGTAGATTATACTGTAGCCTTTCCACAAAGTCCTCTAGATTTTCATCCTCTTTCTATATCATCTTGAATAATTCCTCTCTTTTTTCTCTTATTCAACAATAGTCTTGATATTTGTGCAGAAATTTCTATTTCATCTGATCCCATGTTGTGATTACATGACCTCCAAGACTCATGAGCCATCTTAATGCATTTCCCTTTAATGTTGCTGGGAATAGATTTAATTTTTTAGCATTGGAAATGTAATCATAACTTTTGCATAATATGTCAAACTCGAAAAGGAATTCATCAGGATCTTCAAAAGATAAACCATGAAAGTTAGGTAAAGCTAAAAGTGGAATATTCTTCATGGGAGCGACTCCTCTAGGAAGATCACCAATAGGAAATCCTAAGGTAGAAAAAGAGTTTTCATCGTTTACCTCTGCTTCAAGACCTACCTGTTCTTCATGGTGCAGTTCTTCATTATATCCATCCATGGTTTCTTTTGTTTGTTCCCCTACTACACTTGCTCCATCCTCGATGTCATCTGCTAGTTTTTCAACTGTCTCTATTTCAAAGTTCGCTTGAAAGGGAGTTTGAGGCTTTGGTTTTTGAGAGCTTGGTCATTGAGGAATAACAACTTCAGATTTTGATATAATCTGGTCGATAAAAGTCTTTCTTCCTCCTCTTCCTCTACCCTTGCCACCTGTAGGGTCAGTTTCCTTGGGGGGTCTACGTCCTCTCATGCAATCTGTACATCTGAAAGAAAAACGTAAATGCTTTTGAAATATATAATTGCCTTCCCTGGCAACGGTGCCAAAATGTTGGTCACTATAATTGTTTATTAATTAAACAATCAAGTGTTACATAAATTGTCAACCCAGGGAAGTTTGTTTATTTCAAAGGCAATCACACACTGTATATGCTCAATCTCAAAAGCAATCTAGAGTTGTAGTAAAAATACACTAATCACACCTTGCTTTGAATAGACTGAAGTTCTACTTTGAATTATAGTAAAAGAAATCTATCTATGTCGGAATTTAAGTTTCAAAGGAAAATAATTATCAGAAGAATCCTAGATTACATTAAAAAACAACAACCTAGGAAAAAGGAACCTTTCAGCATACTACAAAGAAGACTAACTATTCTGAATAGAGAACAACACCCTATTCCCCAAAGCAGGAATCTTCAGCACCTGTCTCTGACTATCACACTTTCATAAACTCATCAAATAGAATCACCAATCAGAATGATTAACAATTACCGAAGACTAACTATTCTATAACAGAGAACAAGACCCTATTCCCCAAATAAGGAATCTTCAGCACCTGTCTCTGATTATCACACTTTCATAACTCATTCTGCAAATAGATTAACTAATCAAAATGATTAACAATTACCTAGGAATGAATTGTATGAAAACAATGTAACAATTAGTGGAAACAGAGTTTCAGCAAAACAAAGTTTTAACAAGTTATGAATAAAAACAATACTAACACACTACAGAAACTAATGGGTGAATCTTGTGAAGAAGGTGGGCCCCTTCCTTCTCACAAGATTCCCCAAAAATAAAAGGGATTAAGAATTAATGCTCAGAATGATCTTTTATTCATCTGTCAAATATGACAAGTTACAATATCCAGAGTGAACACGCTCCTTCTCTGTGATTCGCTTCTCTCCTAAGCCTTTCGTAATCCCCCTCTAATGTTGATTTCTTCACTATTTAAAGAGGAGAATCTTCTTAATACAATTAAGCATAAAATTACATGTGTACATACAAATCCTATTCTTAGTCTGATTTAATCTTCTATGCTGGAATAGGATATTTTGATCTCCCGTAGCAAAATGTTGTTACGGTAGTTGGAATGGTGTTGTCTTTGAGGTACAGCTGTTACAGCCGGTGTAATAGCTTCTTTATTCATCTTTTCTTGTTACTGTTGTTTTTAAAATATTGTTTCAGCATCGCAAATCACAAATTGTTTCAGCAACGGGATTTGCGTCCTGTTTGACTGTTTCAACAACTTGGTCTCAAGCAGCAACGATGGTTGTAATGGTGTTGTCTTAAGGTGTGGCTATTGCGGCCAGTGTAACAGCTCCTTCTTATTACTGCTATATGTGAAATGTTGTTTCATCATCGCAAATCAGGGACTGTTTCAGCAACGGGATTTGCATATTGTTGATTGTTTCAACAACGTGGTCTTTAAGAAGCAACAACATATTAACTGTAGTTCAAATTGTTTCAGAAACTATATATTTCTTATTAATGGCTAAGCATGAGAGTAATGTAAAATTACATGTAAAACAAATTAAACATATAGCAAAGAGAAGAAACGTTATATACCTTTGGAGAAATAGGTTAAGGTGATAATGTAGGCTTAAATATGAGTGGGAAAAGGATGTAATAATAGCAGAAAGTACGAGAAAAAAGGTACATTATAGGGTCCTAACATTGGCAAGGTCTTGTTTCCCAAACCCACACACATTATAATTGTATAGATTAAAATCATCAATTTAAAATGTATAATGAATTAACTTAATGACATTTTACCCAAATGTGTACATGAATTTTACAGTCATTTATGATCTGATCATATCTAAGAATCCATGTCGGCAAGTAACCAAGTTCCCTGCCATATCTTATTTATTACAAGGTTAAGCATACGTAATCATGAAAATAATGTTTCAGCAGCTAGGTCATAATCAACTATTTGTTCCACATAGCAATGATCGAGATCATAATCAACCATTTGTTCCACACAACAATGATGAGAACCATAACCAACTATATGTTCCACACAACAATGATCAAGATCAAAATCAATTATCTGTTCCACACAACAATGATCAATATCATAACCAACTATTTGTTCCACACAACAATGATCATGATCATATCAAACATATAAAAATACATAAGCATAGATGCAATCATTCATATATATATATATATCAGTGTTCACAAGTCAAGTGATCCCACCAAGTCCATAGCATATAAGTCTGAGATACATAATCCATCAACAATCACCCTCCTCGAGTGTCACAAGACTATACTAGCCAAGTTGGGACACTACAGTTGAGAACTTCCCCATGAAATATTTCAAAATGATAACATACAAACTTTCCTCCTTGCATCAAAATTTCTCCCATAGCATACCCACTTGCATTTGTTTCCACTTCGAAAGGATTTTACATGTTTGATAATGAGAAAACTGGTGCTTGACTGATATTTCTTTTCAGTTCATCAAAATCCTTCTATTAATTCTTCTTCCACTAGAAACTCTTACCACTTGTTATGATGTGGAGTGGTGCAACTACTGCTAAAAATGAAGCTATGAACATTCGCAAGTACTATTTTTCCCCAACAAAACTCCTAACTTCAATGAAATTTGTAAGAAGTGTTCATTTCATGATGGCCTCCATCTTTGCGGGATCTATCTTGAGCTTCCCTCCACTAATCATATACCCCAAATACACCAAAGACTGCTGAGCAAATTCAAATTTCTTGAGGTTAGCTAGCAATTGGTGTTTTTTTAGATTCTCCAACACCTACATGAGATGTGATATGTGCTCCTGCCAAGTAGCACTATAAACTTGTATATCATCCAAATAGGCTAAAAAATGAATCTATATATGGACATAGTACATCATGCATTAATTTCATAAATGTAGCTGGTGAAGTGCATAAACCAAATGGAATGACCAACCATTCATACAAACCTTGCCTCGTCTTGAAGGAAGTCTTCCATGTGTCTTCTTCCTTGACGTGTACCCATTGGTATCTGTTGGCACAGGGGTAGACCCGGGGTTCACTCCAAGAGCACACCAACAAGCCCTAGCTACTGGCCCTTTCGGAAACACATGCGAAGCAGATGCAGTCTCACCCGAAGTAGCTAAGAAGGGGGTTGCAGGACAGATATTTCTACAACCAGAGGAATATCAAGTGGAACTAATACAACAATAATGTAGCAATCATGTGTCACTCATCAACTATATCTACTCTGCGTAGCTATACATCTGATCTAACACAATAATGCAAATAACAGTATAACAATGACAGAGATCTAGGCATCAATTGTGCATATGACACAAAATATACGTGGTTCACCCTCTCTCTAGGGATACGTCCACAGAACTGTGCTTATGATATATTAATATAAAGCTTACAGTTCTGATCTGCGCTCTTAGTTAGTAGATCTTCTCTCTTCTTCTTTATGTCTCCCACCTTCCTACGCACCCAGCTGCAGGACTTGATCTTCGCACCCAGCTGAAGATCTAATAATACCAGAAGGCTCTCACTCTCAGCACTCCTCTCTCTCACAGTACAATAATCTCTCAACCAACAACAATCAATATCAATACCCAACACTAGTACCGACCCAACCTAGGTCCTCTCAACCTCTATTTATACATTATAGTCCCTCAAGGACAACCTTAGGTCAAAACCTAGGTGTCAAAACCCTAGGTGTCTAAAAACTAGGGTCAACTTGACCCACGTTTTTTGGGCTTCGCCAGCTTGTCTTTCCTTTCCTCGTCGCTCAGTGCTCCAAAGCATCTAATGGTGGCTTTATCTACTTGTTGAGTTGTCTACAATTTTTTTTCTCTTGTTGATCTGTCATCCCTGATCTCCTCATTCAATGGCTTGCTTTTTCGTACTTCACTCCATATTTTCTTCTCTTTTGCTTACTTTGACCTAGTGACAGTCACTATGTCTCCCGCGCAGTTCTCATTTTACCTTTCTTTCCTTTATCTTCGCATCCTTCCATAACCAAGGGCCAACAGGCCCCCAACACTCACATGTGACTCGTCCCGAGGCACTTTAGTTTTTCTCTTTCCATGTCACTTCAGCTTTGCACTGCAGAGTGCAGCCTTTTCTTTCTGCTCCATGTCTCCTTCCCATTCTTGTGCAGACTATCTTTTCTGTGTCTGGTAACTAGTTTCAACTGCACCTGGTACCTAGACCCTTTTCTCCTTGCTTTTGCTGAGAGTTGCGAGGCAGCTGGTTGTCATAATACAACTTCAGCCAATTCCCATTTACTAATCCCTCTTTCCATTCTTCCTTCAATGTCATCATTTGTGCATCTCCTCCTTCTGTAACATAGGCGATATCATATGGTCCAAGCCAATGCATTCTGAACTTCCCTAGATGTCTTATAAATTTACTGTCATACACTAGTACTAAATTACCTTTCTTAAATTCCTTCTTCTTGATGTGTATGTCATGACATACCTTCTCTCTTTCCTTCTGTACCTGCTGATGGAATCATGCCATAAATTTGTCTTCTTCTAGTTCAACCAGTTGGGAAAGCCTCTCACAAACAGCGTGAGTATCATCCATGTATGTAAATGCAACAATTCTTAAGATCAGTACCAAGAACTCCATCAGGACAACAACTTCAAGACCATAAACCGACTTGAAAGGGGTCTGCGTTGTTAATTTCTTGCAAGTGGTTATATAAGCCCAAAGTACTATTGGTACTCTTAAATACTAGTCATCCCTGTTCACACTGCAAATAATTGTCAATGTTGTCTCCAAGATTTTGTTGAATGCTTCAACCGTTCCATTTGCTTTTGGATGGTAAGGTGTACTCTTCTGATGGTGGACTGAAAATTCTTCAGTTAGGGATTCAACTGTCTTGTTGATGAAATGAGTGCCTTGATCGCTCATAAGGGTCTTAGGGCATCCAAACATGGTTATTATGTCCTCAAATATAAAACGTGTCATTGTAGTTTCACTACAGTCCTTGACTGCTCTTTCTTCGGCCCATCTAGTCAGGTATTCTGTCGCATTGATAATATACCTTGCTCCTGTGTGCTTTCCTGGTGGGTTTATAGGTCCCACGAAGTCAATGGCTCATTTTTCAAATGCTTGTAGGGTCATATGCAGTGCTAGTATCATTTCATCTCTTCTGGATGGTTTTCCAACTCTTTGGCATACATCACAGGCTCTGGTATACTCTTTATCATCTTTGCATAAAGTAGGCCACCAAAGGCTAGCTCGCAAAACCTTTTGCGCAATTTCTTTTCCTGCGTAATGTCCTCTTGCGATGCCTTCATGAGATTCTACGAGGATCAATGGGTGATCTACCTCCATCACACATCTTCTTAGTATCTCATCAGGTCCCATCTTATATAGATAACCAGCTATTGCTGAAAATTCTGCAGCGCGCACCACTAGTTGTTTCTTCTAAGAAATAGTATACTCACTTGGAGCCATTCCTATTGATAGGAATTGGACTATGTCTATGAAGTGGTCATTCATCTTCCTAATGGTGAGCAATTGTGCATCCGGTAGAGTATCCTCCAGACTAGTGGGTTCTTCTCCATGTTCCAACCTCAACAGGTGGTCAAGTCCCTTGTTCATTCTTCCTGACTTAACTATGATCTCAAAATCATATTCTTGAAACAGGAGAAGCCATCTGCATATTCTCCCCCCCAACACTAGCTTGTTCACCAGATACTTCAGCGCAGAGTGATCAATAAACATTTTAAAGTGTCCTCCTAGTAAGTAATGGTGGAATTTTTGCAGTGCGTACACCATGGCTAATCCTTCTCTCTCTGTAGTAGTGTAATTGATTTTAGCTGTAGATAGCTTTATGTTGGCAAATTCTAATGGATGATCAATGTCCCCTTCTCCATTTTGTGATAGTACTTCTCCTAATGCAATGGAAGACGCATCAACATGCACATGAAATTCCTTGCTCCAATCTGGAAATACCATAATAGGCACAGTCACCATATTTTGTTTCAATGTGTCGAAGCTCTATTGGCATTCTTCTATCCAACCAAACTGACAGTCTTTCTTTAATAAATTCTCCATTGGCATAGTAATCTAAGCATATCCTTTGATAAATTTCCTGTAATAGCCAATATGTCCTAGCGTAGTGTGCAGTTGTTTGACTGAGGTAGGAGGTGGCAAATAAAATATAATTGCAATTTTGGATGGGTCCACCAACAATCCTTGCTTGCATACAATATGACCTAATAATACTCCAAATGGTGAGAAGAAGATGCACTTCTTCAAATTCAAAGCAATTTGACATTGCCTGCATTTATCCAACCTTAGCCTTAGACATTCAACATGATTTTTCAACAAACTAAAAACAATCCACTCATCAAAATAGGCTTCTAAAAACTTATGCAAACATTCTTTGAATGCTTCAACCACCACCCTAGAAAAAATGGTTGGGGAATTCTTCAGTCCAAATGGCATCACTATGTATTGATAGGATCCCCATTATGTGGAAAATGTGGTTTTGTGGCAGTCCTCCTTGGCAATCCGGATCTGATGGTATCCTAAAAACCTGTCCATAAAAGAATATACCTCCTGGCCTCCCACATTGTCTAATACTTCATCTGTGAATGGTGTAGGGAAGGGGTCATGCAAACAAGCATCGTTCAACTTTCTAAGGTCCACACATATTCTTATCTTGCCTGTTTTCTTGTCTTGTATTACCATAGGGTTGATCCACTCCGACTCTTTGACAAGTTCAATAATCCCTGCTTCCAGCATTCTGTCGATCTCAATATTCACTTTTTCCTTATATTTTGGGTTCAATATGTAGGGTATTTTCTTGACTGGCTTCGCATTTGGTTTCAAAGGTATTCTCATTTCTCCCATAGGTCCCTTTATACCCTTCATATTAGTGAACTTGGTCGGAAACAAGTCTTGATACTCGTGCAGTAATTATGTAATTTTTTCAATGGTAGTAGCATCCCAGTAATCTCCGACATTGGCAAGCTTTGGTATCTCCTCTGTCCCAATATTAACTTTCTTTATCTTGATTGGTTTTCCAATGAGTGGAAGTTCAACTCCTAGTCCTTCCACATCCATGTGGCCTTCTGTCTCAACAATGTTTACCTTCCTCGAATCATCATCTTCGTTGGCATTAATGTTGTAACATCCTTGTAATTTTTGGAATGGCATAGTCCATTCATCCTCTTCTTGCTCCAAAGGGAGGCTAGATGACTCTTTAAATAATTTTTTCCTCACAATATTTAATGCTTGATCTACTGAGGGAAATTCACTTTCAAACAAAAAGGTGGTTACAAAATTTTGAAGCATACCTTCCCAATCCGTGGTGATAAGGCACAGCTCTGCTTGAAGGTACCAGTTAATAGGGGTCGTGTCCAGCGTGTTAATGAATCTATGTACCCATTGTTCTTAAGGAATGTCACTCCATGCCTCTTCATATCTTCGTACATAGTCCTTTGGGTAGCTTTGACCTGTGTACCTCACTTCGTAGCTTCCTACTTGTGCTGAAAACTGCACTGTCATCAAGGTTCGACATTGCGTCCAGTCTGTGATAGTGATTTTATGTGTCCCCCACCATCTTGCTAGTGTAGCTTTCAGAGCCTCGTCCATAGCCAATAGCCTATGTTGTGTTGGTACAATCATTTCAAAGTCCATCAAGAAGGATTCTAAAGGATTCAGGCCATCAAAGGTAGGAAAATTACTTGTTGTTGTACCAATCTAGCGAACTTCTCTGGTTAGTCGAGCACATCTCCTTATGGATACTTCATGCATATGGTCCTAGCAGTTCTCCAATGCTTCTTCTGAATCTGATGAAAATGTGTAGTCACTTCGCCAGCTTATATTCCCACCGACAGTAGGGTTGATATAATCCTGTTGTCTGGTTGTTAATTTATAGATGTTTTCCAACTCATATGCGTAGTCTTCTTCTATGATGGGCTCTATATACCACGAACCTTCATCTGGATCTAAGGGTGAAATGACCCTAAGGCCATCTCCTTCAAATGTCATGCGTCTTTTATTTAAATCAACCATAATAGAATTGTTGAAGGCTGCAAAGGTTCTAACTTCGTCGATGCCCATGGGGACATGCTCCAATCATCCAAATGGGATGACAGCTTGTTGATTAGCCATGCAAAGCCTGATAGGGGAATATATCACCTTGGTTTTTCCCATCAGTACCCAAGTTTTCTTCGTCATGAAATTAACCTCCGATCCTAAGTCGAGGGCCACATAGTCTATATCATACTCTCCTATTTGAGCATTCAAATGTAATTCTTTGTTTGTTCTTCTCTTCTTATCAATCTAGTGTACTTCCCTATTCAGCAAGGGGTCTACCTTTCCTAGATCATACTGCCTAATTAGGTTCTATAACTCTTGTACATCTTTCTCATCCTGAATTAATTTAAGACAAGTGTACAAAAAATTGATGAGCATACTTTCCTCTTTTCACTCTTTATGCACAGCCAATTGATCAAATGCGTGAGGCATTCCATACTCTTTTAATTTTGGTTGTGTTCTAGATGAGGATCCTTGGTTCCTCTTGAACTCCTGTCTTGCTTCATCAAAAATTCATCTTTCTTTCTTTGCATCAAAATCCCGAGTCTTCTCCTCAGCTTTCCTGATACCTGACTCTTCTGCGATCTTTCTTTGGGTTGTTCTATCCTCTCCTGTAGCAGTGCCTCCTTGAGTAATGACATCGACTCTAGGTTCGGTTCCATGAGGTTCATAATATATCAGTTGTACTTGTGGGTTCTGCTGGGGTCCTCGTCTTTCCTGAAGCTTAGCCAGTAGCACAGGGAATTCTTCTATGACATGCTCAAAAGAGTTACAATAACTATAGGTTGTGCAAGGATTCTGAAAATTCCTTGCTAAGTGTCTTGATTGTGTGCAGTTATAATAGATTATTTGTCCTCGGCCTCGGGCCATACCTCCTCCTCATCCTCATCCTCTGTATCCACCATAAGGAGTTAAGTTTCCTCTCCCTAGAGAGTTGTACTGCGGAGTATTTCCTTCTTGTTGTACTTCTCCTTGAATCTTGTATATGTCTCTCGACCTCTCATGCATGATATCGTAAGCTCTAAAATCTCGATCATCATGCCCTATTGATTTACAAAATGTATAGTACAAGTTTTTGTGTGTCTAAACATACTTCTGCATGTAATAGAACTCAACTGGGTGATGCCTATTTCTGCACACATCACACCAGGGCAGGTTAACTTGCTTCAAGTGGCTCAATGCTCCTGAGGCCAAATAATCATGGAATAAGGGACAGTGTTTCTTATCATGACCTTTGAATCTGCATCTCACACACCATACATCTTCCCTTTTGTCTTTTCCCTCATCTTTCTTCATATCCTTGACCTGTAAAGAAAAACTAGTTATCTAACTCAAGATCTAGCTCATGCCTGAGCTCGATTCTCCCATAGGTGTTGATTCAAGCTTCATGGTGATTTCCAAAGCTTATTCATGTGATGCAATATTCTATTGCATCATAGGGACTCTGATGTGTGGTAACAGTGCATCGATGACGCATTCTTTGTTCTATTCATCGGGAACCTCAAAAGTTAATCATCCTGTTAAGGTCTTGAATCTCTGGTCAAACTCACAAAGAGGTTATGCTACCTTTTGTTTGATCTATTTTAGCTCTGTAATACATTGTGACTCTGACTTAGGTTTCTTAAACTCTGCAATCATCGCATTCTTGATCTCATTCATTGGCTTAGGTTGCGTCAGTCCTTAGACAAGTTTCATATACCATCAAAGTGCGCAGTCCCTTAGCATAGTGTTGAACTGGGTTCTCTTGATGGCTTCATCGATGATACTTTTAATATTCCATACAGCTTCACACAGAAGCTAATGTTGATCTATATCTTCATATCCATCTCCTCTAAATATAGGGAGCCTAATTTCATCTTTCAGAGAGCTGACTAGGCTTCTTGTCTGAGTAGATGCTAAGCTACCAGTAATAGTTCTTTGAGGACTCTGGTGGTTCTGACTATTCTGACTGCTAAGTACTGTTGAGAAAATAGGAAGATTAATGTCACTTAATTCAGTAGTCCATGCAGTTACTAAGGTTTCTAGTTCGCTTTGGCGGAATTCTTCAGCTTCCCCTTCTTCTATTCTGGTGGGCTCTGAATGTTCTTCATCGGTTAGATCTACCTCTTCTCCATTGTAGAAACCCTCTTCTCCGTAGTTTTTCTTAAACAAGTTCTCAAGGTGAACCCCTCAGAATACTTTCCCACTGCGCGTATGTCTCACTTCTGTGTCGCTGTCACTATCTGAGATCTTCAACATTAGCCTTTTCAAGTATGACCAATCTGTTGGCATGTTTTATAGGCAAAGTATGCTTGTCATTGATGGCAAGTACAACAACGATGATGGCTTGAGTACAGGAAGGATGTGCCAGGTGGGCACCAGAAGTATTTTGGGAAGATGCTACAGAGAAAGCTCGACAATATCAGAGTATGTAGCGATGGATCTCATTGAAGATTTCTCGATGAATGTCAGATATGAGCCCGAGGTCGGACCGGTGTTGGATCCAGGAGAACTTACACGCTCTTCAATGAGCAAGGTGAAATGCAAAACCTCGAAAAATCACCTCAACAAAGACTCCATTTTGGAGTTTTGGTTACCAGGAGATGGAGAAGTCAAGAGTCAAGACTCTCCAACACAGGAGTCTCGAAGTCGCGAAATGTGAAACCCCAAAATTGTGAAATAGGTGCATCGCTCTAAGTTTTAGATACCGAGAGATAGGGATGTCACGGACTCCTGTCATCAGGAGTCTCGAAGTGCCGAAATGCGAAATCCTGAAACCCGAAAAAAGGCACATCACTCAGAGTGTTGGATAACGGGATTTCTGTTACCGGGAAATGGAGATGTCAGAGACTCACATCATCAGGAGTCCCGAAGTGTCAAAATGCGAAAACCTAAAACAGGCGCATCGCTTGGAGTGTTGGATACCGGGATTTTGGTTACCGGGAGATGGAGATGTCAGAGACTCACATCATCAGGAGTCCCAAAGTGCTGAAATGCGAAAACCCAAAACAGGCGTATCTCTTGGAGTATTGGATACTGGGATTTCAGATACCGGGAGATGGAAATGACAAAGACTCTCATCATAAGGAGTCTTGAAGTCGCGAAACCCGAAGTCGACAAATGATAAAGACTCCATACCAAAGTTTCAGATACTGGGAGTAGGAGGAGTCAAGAGTAAAGACTCTTCATCAGAGGAGTCCTAAAATTATGAAACCCGAAGTCGTGAAATGTCACAAACAAGCTCCGTTTCGTAGTTTCGGGCACCACAACATGGAGTGTCAAGAAAATTTACCACAGGAATACCAAAATGCCGATTCGTCGAAATGAGAAATGCTGGAGTATCGGACCATTGATATGACTCCATTTTGGAGTTCCCAATAGCAGGAGTTGAAGTGTCGAAACACTTCACCACAGGAGTACCGAAATGTCGAAGTGTCGAAACGCGAAATTGTGAAATGCAACTTTTGAATAAGGGTATGGTCACAGCCCTTGGTCACATCGGTGAGAGATAGAGGAAAGAGCTAGAGCAACCAAGCTCCATTTTGGGGATCGTGACATGGATGTTGAGACACTTGATCACACAAATCCTGAAATGCCGAAGAGTGGAATGTCGAAGTGAATGCAAGACTAATGAAATTCATCCAACAGTGCAAATGAAATTGAGTCAAATTGGAGGGCTACTGTTGCACGTCACAGTGTAACTGCCAAAAACCACTAATGGTTTCTATCAGAGGACTTGAAGACACTTTGGGGTGATTGACAGAGGAGGTGAAGAATATCAAGGCATCTATAAGTATAACACTGACTGTTTGTGGAGGTGATTAACAGTTGGATGAGTGTTGGAGCGTGTAACTACAACAGAGTAGTTGAGCTCGACTGTAACAGAAGATGAAAAATATTAATTGTTGGTGATGCAAAGTAATTTGATCATGAAACCCAGTGATGATGAACACATGGTATTAACAAACAGAGAAGATGAAGAGTTTCCATGATGAACAGGCAGAGCACTCGACATGCAAAGGATGCAGAACCATTGGACATAGGGCATGGACAAGATGCACAGAGAGCATAAGAAAGTTGAACAAAGAAGAGATCGAGTGAGTTGTGGTAGTGTGGGATGCATGTGTGAAGAGGGAGGTGGAGTGCAGCTGTTGAAATGGACAGAAGACAAAGGGTGCATTGAATGGGAATGGTGCAGAAAGCACAAGAGGCAGAAGAACAGAAAAGTCCAATGGATGCGTGCAGGAAGATAGTGAGGAAGACAGAGCAGTGAAATCTTCCAGAACAGTGATGAGACTGGTAAGTTGTTGTTGAATACTATATCACTGTAATAAGTTTCAGTAATTCATATTCATAAACCAGGGTAGTAGGGAGGTGCTAGGGAGGACTGGTGTCCTCAGAGGTTCAAGTGGGTGCTTGAACATAGGGAGTTGTAGCTTCCATCTAGTTGGTACTAGAGAAACCAGGGAGTTGGTGCTTCCTTCTAGTTGGTACTAGAGAAACCAGGGAGTTGGTGCTTCCTTCTAGTTGGTGCTAGAGAAACTAGGGTGTTGGTGATTCCTTCTAGTTAGTGCTAGAGAAACCAGGGAGTTGGTGCTTCCTTCTAGTGGGTGCTAGAGAAAACAGAGAGTTGGTGCTCTCAGCAATTTGCAGCTTGCAAAAACAGAGGTTGTAGCCTCACAATGAGTAGGTTCTCATATGTATGATAATGTAAAGAATGTAAATAATTCTTATCATACAAAGAAGAAGAGGTTTTTACCATTTATGGGTTTCCTTGGGAAATATCTGTCTCTATGTATCTCATATATGTGACTGATGATGAATGTGCCATTGCTTATTTTCATGCATTATTGTGATTATCATTGAGTGCCTTGTAAAGAATTTAAAAGAAGCATAATTGTTTAAGCACGGTAACAACTGATTCACCCCCCCCTCTTAGTTGTCCAACAATTGGTATCAGAGCATGCCCCTTTTTTCTAAGGGTAGATCCTAGAGCTTAAACATGTCAAGCCATGAAGGAAATTCAACCAATAAGTCCCCTCTGTTCAATGGAACAAACTTTGACTTCTGGAAAGATAGAATGAGAACCTACATAATGGATTTAGGTGCAGATGTCTGGGATGTGGTAGATACTGGTTATGTAAAGCCAGTTGTACTAGCTAATAAGAATGACAAGATAGAATTTAGCTTCAACGCTAAGGCTATGAATGCTATCTTGAGTGGACTTGCAGAAGCAGAATTCATAAAAGTTATACACCTAGGAACTGCCAAAGAAATGTGGGACAAACTCATTAGCAGTTATGAAGGTAATGAGAAGGTAAGGGACATCAAGCTTCAAACCTACAGAATACAGTTTGAATAGCTAAATATGAAGGAAGATGAAACTATTGGAAAATACTTTCTGAGAGTAGAAGAAATGGTAAATGCAATGAAAGAACTTGGTGAAAAAATTGAGGAACCCTCTTTAGCTCAGAAAATCTTGAGATCTCTCCCAGATAGGTTCAACCCAAAGGTCTCTGCTATAGAAGAACTTAATGATATAAAAACCTTAGAGTTTGATCAACTTCTAGGAACTTTGACTGCATATGAAATGAGAATAGTTAAAGATAAACCCACCTCCAGAGAAGCATCATTTAAAGTAGATAAGAATGAGGATTTTGAACCCAATGAAATTGAAGAAAAATTTGTGAAGAGACTGAAGAAGGGATAAGGAAAATACAAAGGTAAACCACCTTTCAAATGTTTCAACTGTGGTAGGATAGGTCATTTTTCAAATAATGTCCCCACAAAGGAAAGGATCAAACATGTGATGATGAGGAGAAGTACAAACACATAAATTTATTTAAAGAGAATAACTTTAAGAAGAAAAGTCTTTGTGTAAACAATGATGATGATCCTTCAGATGATGAAGACAATGACTCCTCTATTGAATATAAACTAAATGACTTCATACTTATGGCCAAAGAGGATTATGATAATAACAACATAGGGAGTGATGTTAATGAAGAAGAAGTTGTGGTTGACATAGAAGGAGAACTGATCAATGCACTGGAAGAGATTGATAGACTAAGAATCAAGAACAGAAAACAAAGACAATTGTTGATACAATTCGAGAAAGACAGTAAAAAACCTGATGAAGACCTTGTCCTACTAAAAGTAGAATTAGAAGAGGCAAAGAAAATCGAAGACATTCTTAAATGATAGTTATCATAAAAGAAGGCAAGATGTGAAGCATTAGAACAAGAAGTAGTGAAAACTAGGAAAGAGATGGAGAAGTTTCAAGCCTTGTATAATCAGAATCTGTCAAGTATCAAAGCCTCAAAAGGATTAGCCACCATCTTGAATTAGCAAAGGAATCCAAAGTTGAAAACCGGTTTGGGTTATGAAGAGGGATCAAGTAGTGGTAAGCCAAGAAACGAAGAACCCATCAAGTTTTTCAAATGTACAACCAATAACAACAATGAACCTACAAAAACAAAGGAAGACAATCAACCACCCAGGATGAGTAAGGAAAAAGGTGCCAGAACTGAATCTGTAGAACAAATAATGTGCTCACTGCTGAAAGACGTCATCAGCATGGAAGAAATCGATTTGTACAAAGAAGACAACCATTTCCCAGGTACAAAGAATTTTTCCATGGCTATTGTTTCTACTGTTCTAACTTTGGTCACAAAGCTGTAAATTGTTCCTTAAGACTTAGACATGAGCAATTAAGATTTCAAAGGAATAAATACTTCT
>ML802062.1:301114-317935 GCA_009831015.1 Picea engelmannii
TGTAAACCCTGTCAAGTAGGGAAGCAAAACAGGACACAGTTTAAGTCCAAGAGCTTTACTTCAACAAAGAAACCACTCCAACTAGTTCATATGGATTTATGTGGACCATCAATACAGGAAGGCATAGGGAAAGAAAACTACTTCATGTTGATTATCGATGATTACTCTAGACTTACTTGGGTTGCCTTTCTCAAGGAAAAGGATGAAGCATTTAAGAAGTTTAAAATATTTAAGGCTTTAACTGAGACTCAAACAGGCAAGAGGTTAAAGGCAGTAAGATCAGACCGGGGAGGAGAGTTTATGTTAAGAGCCTTCAAGGAATTCTGCGATGAGTCTTCTACAGAAGAAACAACTAAAGTTGAAGATGAACAGGTCCAAGAATCAGAAAACGAAGACTCTGAATCAGATGAAGACTCAGACACTCAGACAGACTCAAATCAGTAGTCAACTTCAAATTCCTCCTCCAGAATCATTCAAAAGAATCATCCTGCAAGTCAGATAATTGGAGAAAAATACAAAGGTGTACAAACTAGGAGAAAGCTAATCAAAAATACCGAACAATCTCATATATCCTTCATATCCAAGATGGAACCCAAGAATTTTAATGAAGCCAGCAAAGATGACCATTGGGTTAAAGAAATGAATGATGAACTTGATCAGATTGAGAAAAACAATACGTGGGAGATGGTTTATATACCTGAAGATAAAAATGTCATTGGCTCCAAATGGATCTTTAAGAATAAGTTGAATGAGCAAGGACAAGTTGTCAGGAACAAAGAAAGGTTAGTCTGTAAAGGATATGCTCAGATAGAAGGACTGGATTTTGATGAAACATTTGTGCCCGTAGTAAGATTAGAAGCTATCAGAATGTTTCTTGCCTATAAAAGGTTTAAATTCTATCAAATGGATGTCAAGTCATCTTTTCTAAATGGAGATTTAAGTGAAGAAATCTATATGGAACAACCAGAGGGTTTCAAATTGTTTGATAGACCTGACTTAGTATGGAAGCTGAAGAAAGACTTATATGGGTTAAAACAAGCCCCTCGAGCCTGGTATCACAGACTGGATACATATCTCAAAGACAAAGGGTTCAAGAGAGGAACAGTTGATATAAATCCATATATTAAAACAGAGGATAATAATTTTCTCATCGTATTGGTCTATGTAGATGACATCATCTTCAGATGTAATAAGGATCCATTGGTACAATGGTTTGCTTCTACCATGGAATCTGAATTTGAAATGTCCATGATAAGAGAACTGTCATTTTTTCTTGGTCTGCAAATTAATCAGAGGTCTGAAGGGATGTTCATTTCTCAAGAAAAATATCTAAGAGAAATATTGAAAAGGTTTCAAATGGAAGATTCTAAACCTGTGGGCACACCTATGGTTACTGGCTGCAAATTAAGCAAGGATGATGACTCACCTGATGTTGATCATAGTTCATATAGGTCAATGATAGGCGACCTGTTGTACATCACAACATTTCACCCAGACATAATGCATGTTGTAGGAATGGTTGGAAGATATCAGTCTACACCTAAACAGAGTCATTTACTAGCTGTCAAAAGAATATTCAGGTATTTGAAAGAAACAATGACTTATGGTCTGTGGTATCCCAGAAATCAAAATTTTCAGTTAATTGCTTATTCAGATGTAGATTGGGCAAACTGTGTTGATGAGAGAAAAAGCACTAGTAGAGGAGAATTCTTCCTGGGTGACTCATTAGTAGCATGGCTTATTAAAAAGAAAGATTCCATTTCTTTATCAACCACAGAGGCAGAGTACATTGTTGTTTCTACTTGTTGCACTCAGGTATTGTGGATGATTTAGACACTGGCAAACTTGGAGGTAAAATATGTTGCATCGATCCCAACTCATTGTGATAACACTAGTGCCATCAGTGTGTCTAAGAATCCTGTATTACACTCCAAGACCAAGCATATTCCCATAAAATACCATTTTCTGAGAGAGCAAGTCACCAATCAGGTTGTTCAGATTCAGTACATTCCAACCATCGAACAAATAACAGACATCTTTACTAAACCCCTAGCTAAGACCCCTTTTGAATATCTCCGACAGAAGCTGGGTGTCATCCCGTATCACACCTAAGAGAGTCCATCCTGTTAGGGGGAGTCTTGTATTAATTGCATATCTGATACCTCCTAAAAATACTGCAACAACTCAGGGGGAGTGTGTTTTCTTTAACATTGATGTCAAAGGGGGAGAAAATAACAGGTTTGGCTGCCTTTGTTGCCATCAATTCCAAAGGGGGAGATTGTTGGCATGTTTTACAGGCAGAGTATGCTTGTCATTGATGGAAAGTACAACAGTGATGATGGCTTGAGTACAGGAAGGATGTTCCAGGCAGGCACCAGAAGTATTTTGGGAAGACACTACAGAGCAAGCTCGACAAGATCAGAGTATGCAGCGATGGATCTCATTGAATATTTCCCAATGAACGTCAGATATGAGCCCGAGGTCTGACTGGCATTGGATCCAGTAGAACGTACACACTCTTCAACGAGCAAGGTGAAATGTGAAACCCCAAAAAATCACCTTAACAAAGACTCCATTTTAGAGTTTCGGTTACCGAGAGATGGAGAAGTCAAGAGTCGATACTATCCAACACAGGAGTCTTGAAGTTGCGAAATGTGAAACCCGAAATCGTGAAATAGGCGCATCACTTGAAGTTTCAGCTACCGAAGTTTTGGATACTGGGAGATAGGGATGTCACGGACTCTCGTCATCAGGAGTCCCGAAGTGCCGAAATGAAAAATCCTGAAACCCGAAAAAAGGAACATCACTCGGAGTGTTGGATACCGAGATTTCAGTTACCGGGAGATGGAGATGTCAGAGACTCACATCATCAGGAGTCCCAAAGTGCCGAAATGCAAAAACCCGAAATAGGTGCATCGCTTGGAGTGTTGGATACCGGGATATCGGTTACCGGGAGATGGAGATGTCAGAGACTCACATCATCAGGAGTCCCGAAGTGTCGAAATGCGAAAACCTGAAATAGGCACATCACTTGGAGTACTGGATACCGGGATTTCGGATACCGAGAGATGGAAATGACAAAGACTCTCATCATAAGGAGTCCCAAAGTTTCAAAACCCGAAGTCGACAAATGATAAAGACTCCATACCGGATTTTCGGATACCAGGAGTAGGAGGAGTCAAGAGTAAAGACTCTTCATCAGAAGAGTCCCAAAATCACGAAACCTGAAGTCGCGAAATGTCACAGACAAGCTCCGTTTCAGAGTTTCAGGCACCACGACATGGAGAGTCGAGAAACTTTACCACAGGAATATCGAAATGTCGATTCACCAAAATGAGAAATGTTGGAGTACTAGACCATTGATCTGACTCCATTTTGGAGTTCCAGATACCGGGAGTTGAATTGTCGAAACACTTCACCACAGGAGTACCGAAATGCTGAAGTGTCGAAACGCGAAATTGCAAAATGCAGTTTTTGAATAAGGCTATGGTCACAGCCATTGGTCACATCAAAGAGAGATAGAGGAAAGAGATAGAGCAACCAAGCTCCATTTCGTGGATCGTGACATGGAGTGTCGAGACACTTGATCACACAAATCCCGAAATGTCGAAGAGAGGAATGCCAAAATGAATGCAAGACTAATGAAAGTCATCCAACGGTGCAGATGAAATTGAGTCAAATCGGAGGGCTATTGTTGCATGTCACAGTGTAACTGCCAAAAACCACTGATGGTTTCTGCCAGAGGACTCGAAGACACTTCGGGGTGATTGACAAAGGAAGTGAAGAATCTCAAGGCATCTACAAGTAGAAAACTGACTATTCGTGGAGGTGATTAATAGCTGGATGAGCATTGGAGCCTGTAACTGCAGCAGAGTAGTTGAGCTCGACTGTAATAGAAGATGAAGAATATTAATTGTTGGTGATGCGAAGTAATTTGATCATGAAACCCAGTGATGATGGACACATGGGATTAACAAATAGAGAAGTTGAAGAGTTGCCATGATGAACAGGCAGAGCACTCGACATGCAAAGGATGCAGAACCATTGGACACAAGGCATGCACAAGATTCACAAAGAGCATAAGAAGGTTGAACAAAGAAGAGATCGAGTGAGTTGCGGTAGTGTGGGATGCATGTGTGAAGAAGGAGGTGGAGTGCAGCAGCTGAAATGGATAGAAGACAAAAGGTGCATTGAATGGGAATGGTGCAGAAAGCACAAGAGGCAGAAGAACAAAAACGTGCAATGGATGCGTGCAGGAAGACAGTGAGGAAGACAGAGCAGTGAAATCTTGTAGAACAGTGATGAGACTGGTAAGTTGTTGTTGAACACTATGTCACTGTAATAAGTTTCAGTAATTCATATTCATAAACCAGGGTGGTAGGGAGGTGCTAGGGAGGACTAGTGTCCTTAGAGGTTCAAGTGGATGCTTGAACACAAGGAGTTGTAGCTTCCGTCTAGTTGGTACTAGAGAAACCAAGGAGTTAGTGATTCCTTCTAGTTGGTACTAGAGAAACTAGGGAGTTGGTGCTTCCTTCTAGTTGGTGCTAGAGAAACCAGGGAGTTGGTGCTTCCTTCTATTCGATGCTAGAGAAACCAGGGAGTTGGTGCTTCCTTCTAGTGGGTGCTAGAGAAAACAGAGAGTTGGTGCTCTCAGCAAGTTGTATCTTGCAAAAACAGAGGTTGTAGCCTCACAATGAGTAGGTGCTCATATGTATGATAATGTAAAGAATGTAAATAATTCTTATCATATAAAGAAGAAGAGGTTTTTACCCTTTATGGGTTTCCTTGGGAAATATTTGTCTCTATGTATCTCATATATGTGACTGATGTTGAATGTGCCATTTCTTATTTTCCTGCATTATTATGATTATCATTGAGTGCCTTGTAAAGAATTTAAAAGAAGCATAATTGTTTAAGCATGGTAACAACTGATTCACCCCCCCCCTCTCAGTTGTCCAACACAATCTACTGTATCTTCAGGATGTGGTTTTTATGCAAGAGCATCTTGATTCTCAGCTTCAAAAAGTGCAAAACTTTTCCTATGGGTCCTTTGAAAAAGTATCTCTCATCTTGGCTATACGATTATGTTCTGTCAACAACAAACTCGGTGATATACCCTCCAATGGTACTATCAAACCAATGATCTACTTCTCTGGATACAACGTTGTCAACTCTCTTGACCTTTTGGATCAGTTTCGATGTCCAAACCATAGGAGGTTTAGATATAATCTCGAACTGGGTATTAGCTAACCTAGCCAACCATTCAAACAACTCCTGGTGGATTCCCCCAAAGAAGATCTCATGAATGTCGGTGAAGATGTATCTTTGTAGCCAATATTCACTACTCGGTTTAGGTTTCTTGTTTTGGGCTTCAGCAAAGTCCCTCTCTTGATCCTCTATCCACTTTTGACTCTCGGTCTTTGATGGGAACCACCTTGACATTCCCTTAAAAATATTATTGTCCCAGCAACAGAACCATTTTTTGGCACAGGGGTAGACCCGGGGTTCACTCCAAGAGCGCACCAACAAGCCCTAGCTACTGACCCTTTCGGCAACACCTACAAAGCAAATGTAGTCTCACCCAAAGAAACTAAAAGGGAGGTTGCAGGACAGATATGTCTACAACCAAGCGAATATCAAGTGGAACTAATGCAACAATAATGTTGCATTCATGTGTCACTCATCAACTAGATCTACTCTGCGCAGCTATACATCTGATCTAACACAATAATGCAAATAACAGTATAACAATGATAGAGATCCAAGCATCAATCACACATACGACACAAAATATACGTGGTTCACCCTCTCTCTATGGCTACGCCCACAGAATTGTGCTTATGATATATTAAGATAAATCTTACAGTTATGATCTGCGATCTTAGTCAACAGATCTTCTCTCTTCTTCTCTCTGTCTCCCACCTTCTTGTGCACCCAGTTGTAGGACTTGATCTTCACACCCAACTAAATATCTTACAATACCAAAAGGCTCTCACTCTCAACATTCCTCTCTCTCACAGTACAATAATATCTCAACCAACAAAAATCAATATCAATACCCAACACTAGTACTGACCTAACCTAGGTCCTCTCGACCTCTATTTATACATTATAGTCCATCACCGACAGCCTTAGGTCAAAACCTAGGTGTCAAAACCCTAATTACCTAAAACTCTAGGTCAACTTGACCCACGTTTTCCGAGCTTCGCCAGCCTGTCTTTCCTTCCTCATCGCACGATGCTCCAAAGCATCCAATGGTGGCTTTCTTTGCTTGTTGAGTTGTCTACGATTCTTTTCTCTTGCTGATCTATCATCCTTGATCTCCTGATTCAACAAATTGCTTTTCCATACTTCTCTCCATCTTTTCTGTTGTTTTGCTTACTTCGACCTAGTGACAATCACTGTGTCTCTCACACAGCTCTCATTTTACCTTTCCTTCCTTGATCTTCACTTCCTTCCATAACCAAGGGCCAATAGTATCCCAATTTGAGATCCAACTTAGTGAAATATTTGGTATGCTACAATTGATCTAATAGATCATTGATCTTGGGAAGAGGGTACTAATGTTTTAGTGTAATCTTGTTCAATGCTCTGTAGTTGATACACATTCACTAAGTCCCATCCTTCTTTGGTACAATTATGATAGGTGACCCACAAGGTGAGGATCTTATTCAAATCATACCCTGCTCCAACACTTGTTGCAACTACTTCTTTACTTCATTTGTTTCTAGAACATACTTCCTATACATCCCAATATTTAGCAATGGGGAGTTTGGAAATAACTGTATTTCGTGGTCCACATCCCTCTTGGGTGGTATCCTTTTAGTCTCTTGGAACACTCCTCTATATTCCTATAGAAAATCCTCCAATTGATGTTTCTTATGTTTAGTACATCCCTCTAGGGATTCCTTTTCTCTTATCAACTCACCCTCGAACTGATTTTCTCTTAAGAAAAGTAAACATATTTCTTATTGGAACAAATCAACTTCTTGGCTTGGTTGGCACTTACCAGTGAGATATTTGACTTGCCTTTATATGCGTTGGTGATGTAGGATTTCCCATCCTTGATTATTCAGTACTAGTTGTCTCCCCACATGAAGATTACATCCCCCATATACATGTAGGGGATTCCAAACACTACTCCATGTATGTCAAGGGGTACTACGTACAATTCCACTTCATTAATAAAATCAACACTAACAACACATTTAATATTACATTGTTTTGTTAGATTGATCTTTGCATCCTTGTTTACCCATCCCAATGGATATGGGATAGGATGATTGAGAACTTGTAATCTAAGCTTACTGACCAGATCCGTTGCTATGAGATTAGCCTATGAACCAGAGTCGAACAAGGTTTATATCTTGATCTTCTTGACCTAGATCTTGATGTGGAAGAGTTTGGTCATATCTTTCTCTTCCTAGTGATGAAGAATACTCATATTCACCTCTTTTTGCACTGATGTGTAGACAATATTCTCATCCACATCAGAGTTAATTTCAACTTAATTTCTCAAATTTGTGTCTAGAAGATTCTTTTTCTTTGCATCCTTCTTGCGATTCTTTGAGTTCAAATCTAGATGTAGTTTCCAACACTTTTCCTCAGTGTTCCCATCAATATTGCAATGTTTAAAATGGTTCTTGGGATCCTTGCACTAATTTGTAGTGGTTGTCATCTTCTTATCCTTCCCCCCTTTCCATTTCTTCTTCCCCTCCTTGGAAGCTTTGTGATGCTCTTTTTTTCTTGGAACCACTTGGCTACCCTTTCTTATGGCCTATGTTTACTAGATACTATGCCTATATACATGCCTCGTCCACTATCCTTGGATTGAAAATCATCACTTACTTTTGTAGATGACTATATAGACCCCCCAGATACTTGATAAGTACATTTGGGTTCTTCGGAGAGATACCCAACATCATGGATAGTTTCCTAAACTCGGTGGTGTACTCTTGTACACTTCACCCCTACTTTTTGTTGAAGCAATACCAACGGATACATTGTTCCTCTATATATCCAATAGGATAGAACTGAGAATTAATGAGGGTTTTGAATTTCTCCCACCTAGTTACTAGCGGATCACCCTCTAGCCTAAGTGTTTTTGTATGGATTTCCCACCAAGTTCAAGCATGGCCCTCTAACTTTAGATTGGAAAATGATATCTTTTGTTTGTCATCTATATGATGAATGCTAAAATAAACTTCTAGTTGTTGCAACCAATGATTCAATTTTAATGCATTGATCTCACCTTGGTATGGCTTTATGTCCACTTTCGCTTCCATCTTGAATAAAGACTATGGAGGTTTTATGGCACTAGAACTCGACTGCTCTTTCTCGGGTTCTTTCCATGACTCCTTTTCTTGGTCTTCATTATCTCCTAATTTCCCCTATGATTCAATTTATGAATTAGAGCCTCCAACCTCTCCGAACGATCTAAGATTGCTTACTAGAGCCACTATGAGGAGGTTCGTATTGTGGTTGATATCGATGACCTATGTTTCGAACCTCACAAATCTCTCTTTTGTTGGATCTTGAGGGTTGTTATGAATAGACTAATATGCCATGGCTTAGGTTTCCGTTACTTCTCTTTAAGATGATTCCTAGATCCCACAACTTCCCACAAATACCCAAAAGAAAATTACTTTCACACCAATGTGATCTGTGAACTGTCATGGATATTCCACTGAAATAGTTCATCACAACAAATCTAACAAAATACTGAAATATTTACCCTGAAGGTTAATTTCGTTTAGATCTCAGATTTATTAATTATTAGTTTTTTGCTTAAAAATGTATGAAATAGTTGAAATGCGAGAAAAAAATAACATAAATAATACACACCATCCACAAATAAAAACAAGATATGACCTAGGAAACCCAATATGGGAGAAAACCCAGTTTGAAGGTGAGGTTTCTATACTCTCTTTTCTTCAAATGAAAGTACAAAAAAAGAGGCACTCTTTGTAGAGTTGTCTTTGACACTATGGCTTGCATGACTACTACAGAATCTATCCTCCATTGTTATTCTCAGAGAATACCAGCCTTAGATGTTTTTATCAAATATGGAACAAGATACGATGCAAAAGAATGGAACCCCTTCTCCTCCAAGTGGCTCGGTGTTTAACATAGCCTGATAGTCATCGAGGGTTAGGGTATTGACTTCCTCAACCCTCAATTAATGATCATGTTTGGACCTTCTAGAATGTTATAGAAAATCCAGTATGTGGCTAACCCCGTATGTTTAATTAATGGGGGATGATGTGGCATCCACTCACACCATGGTGATCAATACGGTAGGTCAAATTGTGGGAGACATAACTTTCACATACAAACTTTGATTAAGGTGCTTCTTGCATTGTTGGAAAGGTCTTGGTCTGTAGAAGATACAATGTGGCTCCATAGCAAGCTTTGGACCATAAAAAAATGTTGTTTGATGCCTCAAAATGGCTCCAGAATATTTCAGATGTTTTTTTAGACCTAAATTTTCAAATTGGGACCAACTGCTAAAATGGCTCTGCAAGTTGATTCCTCCAATTTTTTTCATCCATAAAGCATCAATATAGATGAAAAATAATATAATGATCCAATCCGAATCAATATGTCCTTCTACACTTGTGTCATGAAAATGTAGGTGCCAAGGAGGACTCATTGGTGTTGATGCTAGCTTGTTGAGGATCTTTGATGGAGTGACCAACTTTGGTTAGGAGTGATTCCTAGATTGGAGTTGGTGGCTAAAGTTTTCTTACAGTTTCCTAGCTAGGGTTTAAAGAGCTTGAATTGTACCATCGTGATAAACTATGAATATATATATATAAAGTATTCCAACGATCCAAATTTTGTGTACTTGCAGATTTGAATTTCATCTTATGTTATATGTTCATGATTGGGTAGATTCTAGCACTAGTTATGTATGTTGATTTGACATAACATTGAGCTAAATTTTTTAAGTGATTTGACATAACATATATAGAAGATAAGGGAGCATATCTATTGTACTAATATGTTGCAATAAGTCATTTTTAAATCTGTTATATTGACGGAAAGTGTGCTCTAAGGGTTGTAACTTTGTGGTAAAGCATATTTTAATGGTATTTATTTTCTTGGGATTCCTTGAGAAATTGGGTTGAAGAGAAGTGAAATATTGTTGTTGTAAAATCATATTTCAGATTCATCTCTAGCTGAAAGTTCACGAGAAATAGATTTGGGAAACCTCAAGGTTGAGGTAAAATTTTTGAATTTGCTTTAAAAGTCAGATTCTCTAAATTTCCACATGGTTTTAAAGCATTTCAAAGATTTCTACTCTCAAAACATCACGAAAACTCAGCTCAACAACTGATTAGATATTCACAAATGCTAGATTATTCCAATATAATAAAAGTTTAGAGTCCAGATATAGCAGTGTTACCAACATCGTGATAATATCACGAGGTTGGCGATAATATTGCCAAAATGGGTCTTGGCAATATTATTGCAGAAAATATCGCAATATTTATCAATGCCGATAATATCACACTATTTACCAAAATAGTGCAATATTATCATGCTATGATCCAAAATTTCTCAGGCACACCAACAGGATCGGAAATAAAGCCGATTTTGACTTTTTTTTCCTCTCATTTTGCAAGTGAAGTGTGGGGTTTGGAGAGGAAAGGAGAAAGAGGCAAGTTTGCCTTCAACTAAAGACAAGGAAGAGTGAGATTTTGAGTACCATAACCTGTTCATTGTGAAGTTGGGATTGATTTCCCTCAAGTAAGGGCATATTTGCAAGCATGGGTAACAATTTGCACCATTTTATTTTTTTTGTTATGTATCCTTCATCTTGGTAGTTAGGGACTGATTTTTTTTTCTTGACATCAATTTATTTTGGAGTGTGGATTGATTTCCAACCATTTTTTTTTTTTATTTTTGCAAATTTATGATAGTTTTTTTTTTAATTTGCAAATTTATCAGTTTTCCCCCATTTTTTAACATTTATATTAATTGTAGATTGTATTATCTTGAATCTTGATTCTTTAAAATTTAAATGGTGATTTTAATTTTTTTCCATTGTTTTTGTACCCTAGGTTTGATCACTTGAAGATTGAAAATTCTGAGAAAATTGGATGCTATGTGGGAATATGATGATCCTGAGGGGGGTTTTAATAGACAAACTTTGTATTGCAAATTGTGTAGGATGATAATGATGGGGGGAATTACCCCGCTGAAACACCACCTTGCAAAAATACTAGAACATGAAGTGGATATTTTCCCAAATTCAAGCCGAAAATCATGCATATTGCCAACAAAGCGCTTGAGGATATGGGTTTATCCAGAGAATAAAAGGAAGCCAAGAAAACTCAATTTGCAAGGGGAGGTGGAATATCTGAGGAGGGAAGTTCAGCTACTTCAATTCCACCTTCTATCAGGTCAATTGTAGAACCATGTTTCCCCCGGCTTGTAAATATAACTGGACTAGCCAAGAACTATGGCAAACTCATAAATGTGAATATGTGATGTAAATGGACCTTGAGGAAGAGGTCAATGAATGTGAATAAAATTTTGAATTTATAGAAGGACTGCTGAGAGGGGATGTGCAGAAAAGAGACCACGATGGCAGTGGAAGGCACTTGAAAAGGTGGCGTTAACTTCCACCAAGAATTAATACCGTATTTGGACTCCACTGGCCTGGAGAACCAAAAGCGGCTCGTTGGCCCCGAATTTAATGTCTTGCAGGCTGGTAGGCAGATGGCTTAGTGAGGGATGGGATGATGAACCGCCCATCTGTAGATCCGTCAGGCCTGGTCAGCACGAGGGTAATCGCGCCACATGCAACCTCGCAAGAGGATAAGGCGTGGGGTAGAAGCGATTGGGGGGCAGACGCGAGGGGAACTCTGGCATTATGCAGAGTGAGTGATAACAGAGAGGAAGGATTGCAACCTTCTCTCCTGGTCACTGGCAGACAGAGAGATGTAGTCTCACGACATCGTGGTCTCATCTCGGGGGTGGAGATTCCTTCTTTGGAAAGGTTTACCAAGAACCTGGAAAAAGGACTTGAATGTGAAAGTCTTAACAACCCTGTACGAAGAGGAATGACCCACTTAAAATCCCGAAGTAGCAGCATAGGGATAAGTATTGATCAATGGATGAGATCCTGTCGGGGGATCTGCGGTCATTCATGACCGTTAAATCGAAGGAATAAACGAGGGCGTTAATTTCCTTAACCCTTTTTCCTCTATCTTTGTGAATAGCGAGGAAATTGGAATTGTAGACCCCCAGGGTCCATGAGAACATCTGGACCATTGGTTTTTCCACGTCCAAGGAGCAGTGGGAAAGGGCGCAGCATCGGGACAGATCTGAACCATCAGATCTTAGCTAGAAAACCCGATAGTCGTTATATCTATAGGGAGATAGATGAGGGTTAAGCCCTTGTGAATAGGGGCAAAAGAATCTGAGTCGTCCATCCGAGGAGGACAAGTGGCAGAGATCCATGGATATCGCGAACTCGGAGGTTCGCAAGGTAAGAGCCCAAAGGTTGGATGCTCCAAGTCGCGAGTGGTGAAGCCACTAGAGGATTAGGACCGTCCATCCGAGGAGGACAAGTGGCAGAGATCCAGGGATCTCGCGAACTCGGAGGTTCGCAAGGTAAGAGCCCAAAGGTTGGATGCTCCAAGTCGTGAGTGGCGAAGCCACTAGAGGATCAGGACCATCCATCCGAGGAGGACAAGTGGCAGAGATCCAGGGATCTCGCGAACTCAGAGGTTCACAAGGTAAGAGCCCAAAGGTTGGGTGCTCCAAGTCGCGAGTAGCGAAGTGCCGAGAGCCGAGCACGAGAGAACACATGGAAAAACTTCAAGGTGGGGCCCACGTGATTGATGGGTGGACACGCATCGCCTAGAGAAGGGAGTCAATGCTCCGTTGACTTCTTGTGTCTCGGGGATTCGCGGGAGAAGGGCATGAGAGCTCAACCCTTGGACTTACGAAGTCGCGAGTAGTGAGAAAGCGAGAGGGAAAATTAAATATTGCTTATCGAGGGTTCGTGAAGGGAAGGTGCCAAGATTTGACGCTACAACTCACGAAGGGGCGAGTTACGAGCAGTACGAAGGGAAGGTCAACCTTCGCTGACTTTCAAGTCTTGGAGGATCGCATAAGGGAGGAACGAGAGTTCAACCGTTGAACTCATGAAGCAGCGAATAGTGAGAGGAGCTAGAGTTTAGCCTAGTCGGCGGTCATGTGCAGAGGATGCTGACGGAAGGAAGCTATACGCATTTCGTGATCTCGGGTATCGGTGATTTGTGAATAAAATTCGAGGGTCTTCGACTCATGACTCGCGAGGTTGTGAGTTGTGAAAGGCACCTACATTTAGGTGCGTATGTGGTCCTATAGAACTAGGGACTAAATAAAGGGAGCTAGTGCTTTGTCGTTAAGTGGCGGGTAGATCTAGACGGCCAAAATCTGCGCGCCCAGATCTATGGCCAGGGTTTCATTTTGAATCCCCCTCGCCATTCTACCTTCAAGATTGGACTCAATTGTATCGTTGAGTCGTGAAACACGAAAAGGTGACTGGTTTGTTTGGCCTGTGGTCCTAACTAATGATCACAGGGAGGTGAACAGGGAAGAACTAGCCTGCACTAGACCCCCGTAGGACTTCGGGGATTCTATCCCACAAAAAATTTTATTACATTGTAGTGGGTATGTGACAAATTGGTATCAGAGCATGGTTACAACACTCAACCTGATTGGGCTCATGAACGAGTTGCGCATAAGCTCCATTCAAAGCACCCCTACGAGGAGTAACCCCCTAACTTAACTCTCTTGTCCAGGATTAAAAACTTGGAAAATGAGAACCCAACTATGTATGCATGTGAAAGAGTTATAAATTATGCGCAAATTATAAAAATGTATTTAACTCTTGACTAATAACCAACGTTTTTCTTTTCACTCAAGTGGACGATCAGCTGCGGGAATCTACAGACGCAGAGTATGGTGACTCACCAAGAGGTGGGAGAAGGCTCCCACCACAGAGACGAAGAGTCTAACGAAAGAAGAGCAATAGGAACCCCTTCAGACCTAGCCGAGACTGTGAGGAGTCTCATGGTTGAATTGCAAAGTTGCAAGGCCGACAATGAAAGGATGATGAAAGAACAAGAAAAGCAAACCGAAATCAATGCAGTTTTACTGCAGAGCTTATTTGACCTACAGTGACAAATGCAGCATGAACCTGAGATGCATAATCATGGTCGTATCAGTAGCCATACTGAGAGAAGCACATCAAGAAAGGTCCACCCCAGAGGTAAAGGACCAGTGCCAGACGATTCCATTGAGAAGGAATCTGGCGATTCAGAAGGCTCTTCCAGCAGTAGGACCAGTTCCTATTCTCGAAGAAAAAAAAATAAGCAAAAGACCTCCAAGGGTCATAAACTTGAGGAATTCAGAAAGGCCAAACCTCCCTCCTTTGATGGTGAGATAAAGAAGGGAGAGGAAGTTGAGGCCTGGCTACTTGGACTGAAGAAATATTTCAGAGTCCATGACTTTTCAGAGAATTTGAAGGCTTGAGTGGCCACTTTCAATCTAAATGGAAAGGCTTCCATCTGGTGGGAATATCTTAACAATATGAAAGGGGTCCGTGAGGAGGACCTGTCTTGGAAACAGTTTGAAAAGTACTTCCGAGAGAAGTATTTGTTAGAAAGATATTTCGACGAGAAGGCTAAAGAGTTTTATGAACTCAAACTGGGGTAACTCACTATAGAGGAATATGTCAATAAATTCCTCGACTTATTGAGATATGTACCCTACATCAAAGCAGAGAAGGAGAAGGCACAATGCTTCCTTAGTGGGCTACCCAAGGAATACCGGAACCGAATCAAATTCAATGAGCCAAAGACCTTAGAAGACATTATTCGAAAAGCAACATATTGTCATGAACAATATGGACATCAGGCATAGTCTCGTGAAAACTAGAAACAGAAGAGTGGTTCAAGATTTCAGAAAAATGGGATCAAATCCTCAGGATTTAAAAACTACAAGAAGAACCCCAGAATGAACTATCCAGCCTGGAGTGTACTCCAACAGAACTTTCCATCATCAGATGGAAATAAAAATTCTAGACCTATACCAGTGAAGACTGATAACCCAAAGATAGAACCTCTGAAATGTTGGGGTTGATGAAAAGAGCATCTCCTGAGAGACTGTCCACACCGACAACAGAACAGTCGAAAAATTTATAACATTCAGGAAGCTATCACAGTCAATGATGTGGCAAGGAGTGTGCCACAGATCTATGCAGCCTTGGATAATAACCAAGCTGACCACCAAGCTTCAATGGTGGAAATAGAAGGTATGATTTTCAACCAACTGGTGTCTATTTTGATTGACCCTGGTTCAAATTTGAGTTATATAGCCCCTTGAGTTGTTGATAAGTGTAAACTACATCCACAAAATCAAACCAAGACATGGCTGGTACAGTTAGCCACTGGCACCAAAAGAAAGGTAGTAGAGGTCATACTAGCCTGCCAAATAATGTTGGGTGAATTCCCCACCCAAGCAACCCTTAATGTATTACCCCTGGGATCATACGATCTATTGATTGGTATGGACTGGATGGACGCCCACAAAGCCAGGCTGAATTGTTACCATAAAACCTTAGAATGTGTGAGCAAAGAAGGAAAAAGGATAACCCTTCAAGGGATCCGAAAACTGGTCTCGGTGAGACAAATATCAGCCCTACAAATGAGAAAGTATTGTCGAAAGGGATGTCCCCTATATGCGATATAGGTTTTGAAAACAATCGAAGGTGCTAAACCAAGCCCTGATGATCACCCTATCCTGAGAGAATACAGAGATGTGTTTCCGAAAGAGGTATCGGGTCTACCACCGAGAAGAGATATTGACTTCTCGATAGAGCTTGCACCAGGAGCAGTGTCGGTGTCTAGGACACCCTATCGAATGAGCACACCTGAGTTAGTGGAACTCAAATTGCAATTGAAAGAAATGATGGATAAGGGTTATATTGGACCCAGTGTGTCCCCATGGGGAGCACCATTCCTATTTGTGAAAAAGAAGGATGGCACCCTTAGACTGTGTATAGATTATAGACAACTCAATAAAGTAACCATAAAGAACAAGTACCCCTTGCCCAGGATCGATGATCTATTCGATCAGTTGGGAGGTGCGTCTATTTTCTCAAAGATTGACTTGAGGTCAAGGTACCATCAAGTCCGAATCAAGGGTGAAGACATCCATAAAACCGCTTTCCAGACACGGTATGGTCATTATGAGTTTGTGGTAGTGCCATTTGGGTTAACCAATGTCCCTGCCACTTTCATGTGCTTAATGAACAATGTACTCAGTAAATTTTTAGATAAATTTGTACTAGTTTTCATTGATGACATATAGAGAAGAACATGAAGAGCATCTTAGACTTGTGCTGCAAGTGCTAAGAGAGCATCAGATCTATGCTAAATTCAGCAAATGTGACTTCTTTCAGAAGCAAATACACTACTTGGGACATGTTCTGTCCAAGGAAGGGGTAGCAGTAGATCTTGACAAGATCAGTTCTATCATGGAATAGCCTACCCCAAAGGATGTCTCAGACATCAGATCCTTTATGGGATTAGCGAGATACTATAGGAGATTTATAAAATGATTCTCCAAGATTGGTTGTCGAATCACTGCCCTCCAGAAGAAGGGGACAAAATTCCTATGGACACAGCAATGTGAAGAAAGATTTCAAACCTTGAAACATCTACTAACCCATGCACCCGTGTTGAAAATCGTTGACCCAGAAGCTGACTTCCTTGTGTGCACAGATGCCTGTAAGGAAGGGCTCGGAGGAGTCCTTAT